>JBCAUA010098716.1:0-15804 GCA_038406235.1 Peronia verruculata
AGAAACCGATCACCGCAGTGCTGGAGGGATCACTGTCCCAGGTCAGCCGGTGATGGGTGGTCGCGGCCTGAACTGCGTTAGTTGCGACCAAAAGAAATGCGATTAATCCAGCGAGTCGAGCTGGGCAAAAATGAAACACCATTGGAATAGCCTCTGAACCTGATAATTATTATTGGAAACAAACACGGACGATACAGGTGATTTGTTACAGAATTATAAATTAGATTTGAAACCTGCAGCTTTCAGCAGGCATGGAAGGAGACTGTGTTAAGGTATATGAGGGTTAGTGATATTCACCCGTCTCTATCGGTTTTTGTGCGTACCATTTTTGTAACCAGTCGGGTACCTGGTTGGCCGGCATCGGTTTACTGTAATAAAACCCCTGTGCTTGATGACAGCCCATCGATTTAAGCATATTGGCTGTTTCTTCATCCTCTATGCCTTCAGCCACTACGTTAAGATTGAGATTTTCTGCCAGGCCAATCACCGAACGGACGATGACCCGGTCTTGTGGGTCGGTAATCATATCTTTGACGAATTCCCGGTCGATTTTCAGAGAGTCGACTGGAAAACGTTTCAGGTACGCCAATGAGGAGTAGCCGGTGCCGAAATCATCTACTGATAAGCGGACACCCAAATCCGTGATTTGCCCGGCTATCATCAATGCCCGATCCGGGTCTTTCATCAGCACACTTTCAGTAATTTCCAGTATTAAGCGGTGCGGTTCGAGATTATATTGCTGTAACAATTTTTGGATATCCTTGACCAAATGACTATCGAGTAACACCTTGGCAGAAATATTCACCGCGATACTGATGTCATATTCCAGTTCATTCCATTGTTTCAGTGAGTTGCAGGCGCAGTCCAGAATTATATGCGTCAATGTCTTGATATCGTTGCTGGCCTCAGCGATGGCGATGAAGGTTAACGGACTGATCATCCCCAGCTCCGCGTGCTGCCAGCGTGCCAGTGCCTCAAAACCAACCACGTCCATGGTCTTCAGGTTGACCTTTGCCTGATAATAAGCGACAAACTCGCCATTGCTTAACGCCGGTTTTAGATCCGAGATGATCTGCAGGCGTTGCCGAGAGTAAATATCCATTTCCGCATTGTAGAAAACAAACGAAGCCGTGCTGGAGCTTTTCGCCTGATACATGGCGATATCTGCCGCCCGCATCAACTCATAGGTGGAACTGATGCCATGGCAAAAGTTGGCAATGCCGACACTGCAACTGACATTCAAACAGACATCGTCAATATTACAGGGGCGGCTGACCGCCTCAGTCAAATCTTTGACGGCATGTTTAGCATTGGCCTGCGAGCTGTTTTCAATGATCACAGCAAATTCATCACCGCCCAGTCGATAAATGCTGGCATCTTCATTCGGCAGCGAGGCAAGCATGTTTTCGGCGATCTCTTTCAACAATAAGTCGCCAACATGATGACCAAGGCTGTCGTTGATTTCCTTGAAGTTGTCGAGATCCAATATCATCAAAAATGTATCGAGTTTTTCTGTGGAGTCCAACTCGGCAATGGATTCGAGTTTTTGCTGCAGCGATGTGCGGTTAGGCAGATAAGTCAGCGTATCGTGATAGGCCAGTCGATGTAACTCCTTGCGTGACTTTCTGAGTGTCCTGAGTAATTTTTGGGTTTTACTCAAGTCGCGTATTACCAGCATGATGTGTTTTTTGGTATCCAGCATCACAGTCGAGCTGGTGATTTCCACGTCTTTGTTATGATCCGTATCGTCCGTCAGCCGAGTCACTACCGACTGTACTTTATCAGTGATTTGCAAGCCCGAGTCTTGCAGGCTGTGGTGTAATGGGTTGTTGCCAGTGGCCATGCCAAAAAAATGTCGTATCGATTTTTTGAGTAGCAGCGATTTGGCTTCAACACTGAAGATCTCCAGTGCCTTCTTGTTACAATATTCAATGCACAATGTGTCGCTATCGATCAACAAATACGCATCATTAGCTGCTTCAAACAGCGAACGGTAACGATCTTCGCTTTCTTTTAAAGCTCGATTGGTGCTCATGCGTTCCATCTCGGCATTTACCCTGGGGCCAAACACATGCAGTATGGACTCCTTGAGCTGTAGGTCGGTCATCGGTTTGGTGTCCATGACCTCTAATAGACCGACAGTGTCATTATTAGGGCTTGATACGCGAATGCCGACAAAACTCTTCACCCTCATTTGCTTCAGATCATCGTCATTTGGGTACGCCGCCTGTACGTTGTCGCCGTGTAGGCACACCCTGCCATTGACTAAATCATCGCAAGGGGTATCGACCATGCTGTAGGTCATGTTCGGCTGCAGCTTGCCATTGATGCAGAAAGCCAAGGTTGTTGCCTCCCGGAGTTCAACGTTGACAGCAGATATCAGGGAGTAGGTGCAGTCGAGTTCTCGGGTCAGGGATACGGCCATGGATTGAAAGAAATCATCGCCGATTTTATCTGAGGTCTCTCTGGATAAGTCTAGAATGACTTTATTGGTATCCATAATGCTTTGATCAATTGAGATATTTTTACCAGCTTCAATGCAGTCTTTAGTCTGTCAGTCGTTGTCCCAATGGAGCGAAACTCTGGCAGCCAGAAGACCCGCACCCACACTAAATACTTCTGCAGGAATTGCGCCATTTTGTCTATCAACAGCATTTGATTAGGCAAAAACTTTTATCTTTGGCACTGCGGTAAGTCCGTAGCGAGTCAGTGTTTCTGGCTATCTTTTCCAGGCTGAGTCAGAATGATCATACCGGCCATTAATGGCGGCTGGGAGCCATGCCCTGTTCAGGCTACCCTGGGCACTTGCAAAGACTTCTCGAGACGACCTATGTACTCGTCGGCGTTGTTGTCTTGCTGCCAGTCGGAGTAACTGACTTTAAATGCCTGGTGAGGCAGAATTTTATAGAGTTCTATGGAGATTTTTTGCCAGGCCTGTTTTGCTCCATCGATGTCCGATTCCGGCAGTACAATGAGGAATTCACGGTCGTTTAAGCTGCCTATCCTGTCCACCCAGCGCAGGGCAGAGTTAATGGCGCTGGCAATCTTCTGCTGCAGTCCATTAACTGATTCGTCCTTATCCGCTGTCGAGTATTGCAGCAAGATCATACTCAGGGAGTTGCCATAGCGACGGGAGCGAGAGATCTCATTGTTCAGTTCCTGAATAATCGTGCGCCGGTTCAACACGCCGGAGTCGGGATCCATACGCGAATTTTCCAAACCGGAGCTGACCGCCAAACGCATGCCTTGTCTGCGTTGCAGGTCTGAGATATCGACAAAATAACGGACGATGTGCTGACTTTCTGCGGCGGCCTGCAGGCAATGTAACCAGATTTCCTCGCCATCCTTGTTTTTGTGTTTTAGACGGAAATTATTACGGTCCGTGGATAGTGGATCAAAATCCATCAGGGTAAAGGCGGATTGGCCTTTAAGAGCATCGATTGAGATGCCCAGCAATGCGCAGAAATAATCGTTTGCCCATTCAATCATATCCTCCTGATCGGTGATCAGGACACCGATATCCACTCCGTTAATCAATGATTTTTGCAGTAATTTCTCGGGTTCGAGTTGTTTGTCGTTCATAAGTCTGGTCTCGTCCGTTGCTTTGCTTACGCTTGCCAACATTGTAACGCTATTAGGGCAAAAAAACTTTAATGTCTGGCTGCAGATTGTGACTGCAGACAGATTAGCGACGCTAATGGTCCCGATGATCGGCAAAGGCGATTTTATCCAGTACCGCCAGCAGTACTGCCGAGATGACAAAAGCCATGTGGATGATGGTGTACCAAAACAGTTTGTTCTGCGCGACCTCCAGCTCATGCTGTTCGTAGATGCCCGGTATATTCATATAAACGCGTAGTAAGTGTATGGATGAGATAGCAACAATCGAAGCCGCAACCTTGAGTTTTAAAGTGTTGGCATCGAGTTTGCCCAGCCAGTCGAGTTTGTCACTGCCCTCATCGACATCAATGCGTGAGACGAAATTTTCGTAGCCGCTGAACATCACCATAACAATCAAACTGCCAACCAGGGCGATATCGATCAGCGACAGCGTCGTGAGTACCAGATCAGTCTCCTTGAGTTCTATCAGATGACTGAATACATGCACTACTTCCTGAAAAAATTTAATGCCCAGAGCCAGCACCGCCAACGACAGGCCAAAATAGATAGGTGCCAGCAACCAGCGGGTGCTGAATAGTATTTTTTCAAAAAAATGTTCCAGTTCTCTCATTGTGTTTGTCTACTGTTTGAATAAGTCGATTAATAGTTTCTCAAAGATGTTGGATAACACGGTTAAATCATCGACATTGACGCATTCATTAATTTTATGAATGGTGGCATTGACCAGCCCCAGTTCAATGACCTCCGCGCCGGTGGGGGCAACGAACCGGCCGTCTGATGTACCGCCGGCGGTTGACAGTCGGCTCTCAATGCCGGTTGTGGATAGTACCGCCTCCTGCGCACTTTGCAATAAGCGGCCGCCCTCGGTCAGAAACGGCTGGCCGGATAAGCGCCAGTTTAATGTATAGTTTAATGCGTGTTTGTCGAGGATGTCCGTAACCCTTTGTTTTAACCCCTGTTCGGTGCTCTCCGTGCAAAAGCGAAAATTAAAGCCTATCTCTAACTGGCCAGGGATGATGTTTTCAGCACCGGTGCCGGCATGTATATTGGCTATCTGAAAACTGGTCGGGGGGAAATACGCATTGCCTTCATCCCAGCGCTGCTGGCAAAGCTCGGTAATTGCGGCGCTGGCCGCGTGGATAGGATTACTAGCCTTGTCAGGAAAGGCAACATGACCTTGTATACCGTGCACGGTCAGCACTCCGTTCAGCGAGCCGCGGCGACCCGGTCGAATAATGTCCCCCACCCGTTGTTCGCTGGAAGGTTCGCCGACCAGGCACCAGTCGATTTTTGTGTCGCGCTGTTCAAAGGTCTCGATGACACGCTTGATACCATTGATGGCGATACCCTCTTCATCGCTGGTCAGTAACAGGCCTATGGTGCCGGGGTGGTCGGGATACACGGCGATATAGCGTTCCAGAGCGGTGATGATGGCGGCGATCGAGCCCTTCATATCGCAGGTGCCGCGTCCGTAAAGGGTTTGATCTCGCACCTCAGGGTTGAAGGGGTCTGAGTGCCATTGGTCCAGTGGCCCGGGTGGCACTACGTCGGTATGCCCCAGATAGGCGAATACCGGCGCACCGTCACCATGACAGAGCCACAGGTTTTTTACATCGTCAAAGTCCAGTTGTTCGGCCTTGAACCCCAGGGGAGCAAGGCGCTTGATAATCATTGCCTGACAGCCAGCATCATCAGGCGTGACCGACGGTTGCGCGATCAGTTGTTTGGCCAGGCTGAGGGTGGGGTTCATGGAGTCACTGCGTTTACTGTTGAAAGAGCGCGTCATTCTGCAGTGTTTTTAATTTTTTTCAAGCCAGTCAGTTACAGTTCAATTGCCGACAATCGCCTGAGTGACTTCCGAGTGTTGCTTACTTACGCTGTCGATTATTTTTTGCAGGTTTATGCTGTCTGCTGTAACCGGCAGACATCGCCAGATCTCAGGGCTTAAGTTGGTGGTGAGGTTATTTTCGGCCGCTGTATTATGAGAGGCGTGCGCCAGATAGTCGGCTAAATGCAGTATTGCGGCTGCGGGCTGTTTGGACGGTCGATGATGGGCGGCTATCGCCTGAGTTAAAAATACTGGCAAATGCCAGCTTTCCAGCAATCGTCCACCGACCTCGGCATGATCAAATCCCAGCGACATCCGTTCATGCATCGCTAGTTCATTCTCTCCTTGCAAAAGATATTCACGGGAACTCTCAGCCAAGTTTGGTCGAGAACCGTAGAGTATCGGCATACCGATATCGTGCAACAGACCGACGATAAAATATGCATCTGTATGTGCAAGCTTGCAATGTTGCGCCAGTTTCCTGCAACACAGTGCGACGAACACACTGTGTTGCCAGAATTCATTTAATGAAAATAGACCGCCACCAAGTTTTGACAGGCTGCGCACGACACAGATAGCCATGATCAGATTGCATAATTCCGTGTGACCAAGAATAGTAACCGCTCGAGCCACACTGGCGATTTGTTGCGGAAAACCATACGCCGCGCTGTTGACAATCTTCAAGACACGGGCTGCCAGATTCGGATCCAGTTCGATGGCTTTGCCTATTTTATTTGCGCTTGCATGCTTTGATTTGATCAGTTTATGCAGATGCATGCCAATACTGGGAGCTGATACCAGTCCCGATGTCTCAGAGATTATGGCGTCGATGGTCAAATTCTCTGCTGCCTGCGCAGAGCTGCGATGGTGATTGCTAACTGTCATATGCCGGTCGGTTCCCTCTCCAAAATATGATTATTATTATATTTAGGGTATCGGCATGCGGATGGATTCATTGATGTTTTTATCAAAACGTTCGACAAATTTTGCGCTGGGTTGCCTAAATGCAGCATAATAGCCCTGCCAGGCAATGAACTAACTCGATAAGAGTTCCTAATTAATTGCTGTAGATTGACGATAATAAGACAATGAAAATTCTTGGATTTAACATTGCTAATAACAAACCTCAGTCCGTGACCGTTGATGATTTTGTCGATGCCATCGAACAAGACCAACTGTGTTTGAATTATTTGCCGTTGATCGATATTCAAACAAAAAAAGTCGTGGAACTTGAGGCATTATTGCGCTGGCCACAAAGGCATGAGCGATTTATCCCGCCGATGGATTTTATTACCCTGGCAGCTAATAATCAGCTTATGCCAAGATTGAGCCGTTGGGTTATCAAGACTGTCAGCAAACAGACGGCAAGTTGGCAGAGCCAGGGCCTTAAACTGAATCAGACCATCAACCTCTCAGGCTATGATTTTTCCGATTCATCACTGACTGACTTTATCGTCGATTGCATTAATCAGCATGGTCTGGTGGCACATCAACTTGGGTTCGAGTTGCCACAAACAGCACTGGATCAATCGCAACCGGCGCTTGATTTTGTCGAGCGACTGCAGCAAATCGGCGTCAGGATTGTGATAGATAATGTGAGCGGTGATTGTCTGCGATCATTACCGTCAGATCGCAGCAGCTGTGATACCATTAAAATTGATCATCGTCTGATCATGGCCATGTTGCACAGTCCAGCCGAGCAGATCGCTGTCGAAAACATTATTCATAACGCTAGAAAGCATGGGCTAAGAGTGGTTGCACCCGGCGTATTTTCCAAACGAATTTTAACCATGATGGAGGCTATGGGTTGTCAGTTTGCTCAGGGTTTTTACATCAGTCCGCCACAAACCGCTGTTGATTTGGATATCTGGCTGAGGATATCGAGTTGGGCCCCAAATATTTCCTGTTGCGTGACCCATGTCAACGCATCAACTGCAGAGCAGGGTTACAGGGAAACTGCATGAGCAATGTGACGCAATCCTGGCTTGATGCACAATGCGATATTATCCCCGGTATCTCCCGTGCAGTAGTGCTCAGCCAAAGCGCAGAAGAGCGTAAACTGGTACAAAGTGCAGTCTGGCCGACAGGTATGGAGACCATACCGGAGGAATTGATAGCGGTAGCCAATCAGGCAGCAGAGAATGGCAGTTCTGTAATACGCACCTCGCCAGCCGCCAATGACAGCACCCCTGGTGCCAGCGTTATTGCCTCGCCGCTGGGTAAGGATACTGGTCAGGTAGAGATTGCAGCGATCGAGATTGCTGCCGGTTCTGGCTCGCAGGCACAGACGATTTTAAAAATGATGCGTTGGGGCGCCATCTGGTACGAGTTGCTGCAGAGCAGGCAGTCTCAACCTACCTCACGGCTCAGTGCGGTGGTTGAAATATTGATCAACACCCTGGCGCAATCGAAGTTTCGCAGTGCTGCCACCAACGCCGCTACCGAGATAGCAACCCGTCTTGATTGTGAGCGGGTGAGTATTGGTCTGCTCAAAGGCCGGCATATCAAGATTCAGGCAATGTCACACAACGCCCTTATCGATCGCAGATCCAATCTACTGCGTGCCATAGTAGCGGCGATGGAAGAGGCGATTGATCAGGATGCAACCATCAGTTTCCCACCGCATGAAGATGCCATGCCGCAGGTATCGTTTGCTCAGGAAATACTGGTCGAGAAGAACAACGGTCATGCCGTCTGCAGCACACCGCTGTATTGTGATGATAAAGTGATAGGGGCGATGACCCTGGAGAGTCACAACGCCAGCGAATTCGACAGCAAGACCACCGAGATGCTGGAGGCTCTGGGGGCATTATTAGGGCCGGTGCTGGATCTGAAATACCAGCAGGACAAACCGTTAGTGTTCAAAACCTGGGATGCCGTCTGTCAGCTACCGTCCACAGTGTTTGGTCTGCGTCACCTGCCAATGAAACTTGGCATGCTGGCACTGGCGCTGGCGGTGTATTGTTTATTTACCATAGAAGCCGATTTCAAAGTGCGTGCGCCTGCAACACTGGAGGCAGCATTAAAACAATACATCACTGCGCCTCAGGCGGGTTTTATTGCCAGTTCACCGGTGCGGGTTGGTGATCTGGTCGAGGCCGGTCAATTGTTGGCAAAGATGGAAGACAAAGACATAAAACTCGAACAAGTGCAGTTACGGGGTGAGTATGAGCAGTTCATTCAAGAGCGCAGGGCCAGCCTGCTGAATCGTGAAGACCGCTCGGTTGCTGCCATTGCGGCAAAAAAACTCAAACAGACCGAGGCGCGCATGAATCTGTTACAGGAACGATTAAAGCGTACCAGCATCGTCGCCCCGTTTGCCGGCGTTATCGTCTCTGGGGATCTGACCCAGACCCTGGGAAAGCCATTTCAAAGCGGCGACCAGTTATTTGAAATTGCGCCTATCGATGCCTATCGTCTGCGTCTGGATATTGACGAGCGTGATATCAGTCAGATCGACATCGGTGATCAGGGGGAGTTGGTGTTATCCAGCCTGCCCAATCAAACGCTGCGCTTTACCATAGAGCGACTATTGCCGGTCTCTGATGCCCACGATGGCAGGAATTATTTTTATGTTGAGGCCAGTCTTGCAGAGCAAAACTCATTGCTTAGACCAGGCATGCAGGGTGTAGCAAAAGTTCAAATAGAGCAACGCAAATTAGCCTGGGTGTGGTTTCATCGCTTGCTGGACTGGTATCGCCTGCAGAGCTGGAAATGGCTGGGTTGACAAGATGTCGTCGATGTACAGTTCTTCCTGGTATCGGGTAGCGAACCTCACACCACAGTTACACAATCACATAGAGTTGCATCGCCAGCCATACAGCGATCAAACCTCGTATCTTCTGCAGGATCACAGTAACGGCAAACTCTTTCGTTTTAACAGTATCGCCTACGATTTTATTGGTCGCATGGATGGCGTAAAGACCGTGCATAAGATTTGGGAGCTAATGCTGGATGCTCTGGGTGATGATGCCCCTAGCCAGGATGATGTGATTGGCATACTTAGTCAATTGCATCGCTCGGATGCGTTACGAGGCAATGTGACACCGGACTGTATTGAATTGTTCAATCGCAGCGAAAAACAACGTCAGGCAAAATGGCTGCAAAAATTAAGTAATCCGATGTCGATACGCATACCGTTGTTTGACCCAGACCGGTTACTCAGTGCGTTGAATCCGATCACCAGCATGTTGTTTTCGAAAATCGGTTTGTTTATCTGGCTACTGGTAGTTGGCACCGCCATCACCTATGCCATACCGCAATGGTTGGCACTAAAAGACTACGCAGTCCTCAATGCCTTTGAAGTCGACAATCTGATTGTGCTTGGGTTTGTCTATCCAATTGTTAAGGCGCTGCATGAATTCGGTCATGCGCTGAGCACGAAAAAGTGGGGCGGTGAGGTGCACGAAATGGGTATCACATTTTTGGTATTCATCCCAGTGCCCTATGTCGATGCCTCGGCATCGGCGGTTTATCGCTATAAGTCTCAGCGTATTTTGATCAGTGCGGCAGGTATGATGGTCGAATTGTTTATTGCTGCGCTGGCATTATTTATCTGGTTGAATGTTGAGGACGGTCAATTGCGTGCGCTGGCGTTTAATGTCATGTTGATAGCCAGTGTCTCAACACTGCTGTTCAATGGTAATCCGCTGTTGAAATTTGATGCTTATTATATCCTTGAAGACCTGATCGAAGTCCCCAGCCTTGCCACCCGCTCGAAACGCTACCTGAGCTATCTCGTCCAGCGCTATGTGTTTCGCTTGCAACATATGGTCTCGCCTGTTGGCAGGGCAGGCGAACGCTTTTGGTTGGTCTCTTACGGTATTTTATCGACACTCTACCGCTGGTTTATCAGCATCACCATTATCTGGTTTGTCGCTGGCAAGTATTTTGTCGTCGGTGTTGTGTTTGCCATCTGGGCGGCGTTCACGATGTTTATCGTGCCGATGTCGAAGGCCATAGGCTTTGTCTTGTTTGACCCACAATTGAAACGGCGACGGATATTCAGCCTCGGCGTATCAGCAGTCGGTCTGTCGGCATTATTTTATCTGCTGTGTGTGCTGCCTCTGCCGATGAGTACCAATGTCCAGGGCGTGTTGTCGCCCCCGGAGGGTGCCGAAATCAAGGCTGCCAACGATGGCTTTATCAGCGAGGTATTGGTTGAACCGTTTAGCATGGTCGCTAGCGGCCAGGCATTGTTTCGTCTGGATGAACCCTTATTACGCAGCGAACTCGACGTGTTGCAGGCAGAGTATGAGGAGCTTCAGGTTCGTTACCGTATTTCCAGAACCATCGATGTATTTCAGTCGAAATTGACCCAGGAAAAGATCCTCAGTAAGCAAGCCGAGTTGCAGCGCATGCAAGAACGTATTTCGAATATGACCATCAACAGCCCGCAGAGCGGGCGCTACATCCCGTTGAGTTTTGATGATCAGACCAACCGTTATCTGCAGAAGGGTGAGCCACTGGGTTATGTCTTGGGTGAAAACCCTATGACCATACAGGTGGCGATACCTCAGAGCCAGATTGGGCGGCTTCGCGAGGGGGTTGAACAGGTCAATGTCAAACTGTCGAACGAGCTGGCAGTCACTCATGCCGCAAGGATCATCCGCGAGGTGCCTCAGGCGCAGAATTATCTGCCTAATAAGGTTCTGGGCAGCGTTGGTGGCGGTTCGATTACCGTAGACCCGGCCGACGAAAACGGCGTTAAGACCATCGGGTCGGTATTTCATTATGAAATCGCATTGGACAATCCATTGCATGATGCATCGATCGGCCAACGCGCCTACGTGCGTTTCTATCACGGTCATGAGCCTATCGCCATGCAATGCTACCGTATTGTGCGGCAGTTATTTCTCGGTCGTTTCGGTGTTTGACTGAGATGGCGGAGATGCAATTAGTGGCGCGTCCGGGGTTGACTCTGGGCAGCTACCCGGAGCAACGTCCTGAATCTTCAACCAATAGTCTTGAGCAATATCTGCGCTCTGCAGCCAGTCGGTTTGCTAAATCACAGGGATTGTCGAACAAAGAACTTGATCTTATTGTCGCCGAGATCGATAAAGCCGGGGAATCGCTGCGGCAGATCCCTGATGAAATGTTAACACTGACCATCAGTGGTTTGCGCCTGAGATTTACACGAACCGAGGCAGACAAGTCACTGCTGATACAAACCTTTGCCCTGGTGCGCGAAGTGGCTGATCGAAGCCTGGGGCTTAGGCATTTTCCTTCGCAATTAAAAGGTGGCTGGGTCTTGTACCACGGCATGCTGGCCGAGATGCAGACCGGCGAGGGCAAGACCCTGACTGCAACCTTGCCGGCAGCGACTGCGGCGCTATCGGGGGTGCCGGTGCATGTGGTCACCGCCAACGATTATCTGGCTCAACGCGATGCCGACAGCATGCGGCCAGTCTATGAAAAACTTGGCCTGAGCGTGGGTTCAGTGATTGAAGGCATGGGTATTGAGCAGCGCATCGCTGCCTATCGTTGCGATATTACTTACTGCACCAACAAACAGCTTGCCTTCGATTATTTGCGCGATAGGGTGGCCCTGGGTAGCGCCAACAGTGCGACCCACCTGAAGCTGCAGCGCCTGTATGAAGATGACGCGCCTGCACCAAGATTATTGTTGCGTGGATTGTGTTATGTCATTGTCGATGAGGCCGACAGCGTGTTGATCGATGAGGCCCGAACGCCACTGGTTTTATCCAGACCAGTCAAGGACGGAGAAGACCCGCAAAATTACACCGACGCCCTGGAAATCGCTACACAACTGCGTTTGGATACCGATTTCACAATCGATCATCGCCAGCGTCGTGTGCACCTGACCGAACGCGGCGGCGAAAGCTGCGAACGACTGGCCGAGGGCCTGTCGAGTATCTGGCGTGCCTCGCGTAGACGTGAGGAGCTGGTGCAGCAGGCACTGTCCGCCGAATACCTATTCGTCCGTGACCGTGACTATCTGGTGAAGGATAATCGGGTGCAAATTATCGATAGTCACACCGGGCGTTTGATGCCAGACCGTAGCTGGGAACGCGGTCTGCATCAAATGATCGAGGCCAAAGAAGGCTGCGAGCTGAGCGGTGACAAACAGACCCTGGCGGCCATCAGTTATCAACGTTTCTTTCGGCGTTATCTTAAATTATCTGGCATGACCGGCACGACCAGTAACGTCGAAGACGAATTCTCAGATGTTTATGGCTTGACAGTGGTCAGCATCCCGACCCACAAACCCGGCAGACGCATACGCATCCGGCCGCGCACATTCGATACCATTCAAAACAAACACCGGGCACTGATCGCCAGTATTCGAAAATTCGTTAAACATGGCAGACCGGTGCTGATTGGTACTCGCTCAGTAGAGATATCCGAACGTCTGGGTATGCTGCTGGCGGAGGCCGGGATCGAGGCCCGCATACTCAACGCCCGGTTTGATGCTGAGGAGGCTGAGATCATTCGCCGGGCAGGGCAGTCAGGTGTTGTCACTGTGGCCACCAATATGGCCGGACGAGGTACCGACATCGAGTTGAGTCATATGGCAAAGAAACGTGGCGGTTTGCATGTAATCGTCTCCGAGCGCAATGAAGCCAGTCGCATCGATCGCCAGTTGATAGGTCGCTGCGCCCGCCAGGGTGACCCGGGCAGCTATCAGGTTTTTACGGCCCTGGAGGATGATATTCCACGCCAACATTACCCATCATATGTTCGCCGATTTTTGTCTCTTTTTGCCGACAAAAATGGTGAATGTCCAAAACGATTCAGCAATTGGTTGCAGGATCGGTCACAAAAAGCCTTGGAGCGACAACATCGTCAGGCGCGTATTGCACTGGAAAAACAGGACAAAACGCAAGCCGAACGTCTGGCGTTCAGCGGAAAAGGCGAATAGGTTCACACCTTACCCACCTATAGCTCAAGTTTTTCAGGGATCTGGCGCTAAATTTGCTGATATACAACCAGATTTACACTAAGGGTAGCCCTGAAAAACTTATAAAACCACTCAATCAGGGCACGATAGACGATTGATGAATCGTCCAAGAGGGTTGCTGTTAGACATTCCCTGGAGTCAGTTTACTCAGTGATTGTCCATCACGCCCTCTGGTCACAGAGGCACCGACTAAACTCGTGTCTCGGTAACGGTATTACTATAACTAAATGAAAAAGAAACGACGCCACGCCACCTACGAAGCAGTAGAACCGCGAATCCTCTTTTCAGCCGATGGACTGGGCGGCATGGACGTTGATATGGTTGCCTCTATCTATGACATGCCGGTCCTCGAGGCCGAGCTGCTGGAAGACAGTGAGGCAGTCGATACACAGCCTGAGTCTGTTGCGGTTGCCGACGATGCGCGTAATGAGATCGTGTTTGTCGATGAGAACGTCGACGGTTTTGAGGCGCTGATTGATGACCTGGTTAGTAATGGGGCCAACCGAAATTTTCAGATCCATGTCATCACCGATGGTGGTCTGGATGAAATCACTAACATCCTGAACAATTCCGATAACATCAGTGCCGTGCACTTTATCGCTCATGGCGACGAGGGGCAGATTGCACTGGGTTCCAGCGTTATTAATAGCAGCAATCTTGACAGTCACACCGAGACACTGAGTTCCTGGCAAAGCGCACTCACCGACAATGCCGATCTCCTGTTTTATGGCTGCAATGTTGCGGGTTCCGAAGATGGTCAGCAGCTATTGGGAGAGATAGCCCGCCTCACGGGTGCCGACATCGCCGCCAGTGACGATTTGACTGGTTCTGTCGATGACGGCGGTGACTGGTCCCTCGAATACCATCACGGCGAGCTGGAGACTACGCTGGCATTGAGTCAGCAGGCACAGCAGACATTCCAGGGGGTGCTGGACATCAATAGCAACCTGAGCATTCATTATACCTTCGACACCGATGCCAGTAATTCGGCCGGCAGTATCGATGGTGTGCTGGTCAATGGTGCCAGTATCGACCCCACCGATGCCACGGACAAGATCGGGCCGGCCAAGCTGTCGCTGGATGGCATTGATGATTACGTTAACATGAGTTCTGATAATTCATATTTTCGCAGTCAGACGACAGGTACCATCTCTGCCTGGATCAACACCACCTCAACCAACGAGTCGGTGATCTTTAGTGCTTCAGACCAGGATGTCGCTGGTTCTTACCTGACGGTTGGCCTGACCAGTTCAGGCCAATTAAGCTTTAAAATCTTCAATAATAATGTCGCCATCCTCGAAACGGTTGAGGCCAGTCAAAATTTAAACGATGGCAACTGGCATCACATTGCGGTGACGGTGGGTCCTGGCGGCAATGACATATATGTCGATGGAGGTAAGGGTTTTACCGGATTCTTCGCAGGAAATAGCAATACTAATGCATTTCTTGACGATGTTACCCTGCTTGATAACGTCGAGATCGGCCGTAATCAGTATAGTGGTGGGTCGCGTCTGCACTTCGATGGTTTGATTGACGATTTTCGATTTTATGAGCGGGCTTTGAGTGGCAGCGAGGTCAATGAACTCTCCCAGTTCCCCGATAATAGTGCGCCGGTCAACAGTCTGCCGGGTGCGCAGACGGTGGCCGAAAACACTCAACTGTTTATCAACGGTTTGAGTGTTAACGATCCCGATGGCAATCTGGCGAGCACACTACTCAGTGTTAACAATGGCACCTTGACGGTAAATCTATCAGGTGGCGCTACCATCAGCAGCGGGGCCAACGGCTCTAACAGTCTGACGCTTAGTGGTAGCCAGTCACAAATCAATGCCGCCTTATCGACTTTGAGCTATCAGGGTGATTTGAATTTCACCGGCAGCGATAGCTTAACGGTAATATCGTCCGACAGCGCAAGCAGACCGTTAAGAGACAGTGATAGCCTCTCCATTACCGTGACGCAGGCCAACGATCCCTCGGTCATCAGCGGGATCGAGTCAGTCGCGTTGGCATACACCGAGAACTCGCCAGCGCTTGCCGTAACATCGACACTGACTATCAGTGATATTGATGACGTCAACCTGGAATCGGCAGTGATCCGTATTACCGGCAACTACATCAACGGTGAGGATATGCTGCAGTTCAGTGATCAGAACGGTATCAGTGGCGTTTGGGACGCGGCCACTGGAACCCTGAACTTAACCGGTGCTGCAACCTTAGCCCAGTATCAGACTGCCATAAGAAGTATCAGTTACATCAACGGCAGTGACAATCCGAGTACTCTGGTACGCACCCTGAGCTTCACCGTCAACGACGGCGATGATGACTCAAATACACAGACTCGTGATATCACCATCACCCCGGTGAACGATGCGCCGGTGGCGAATGACGATACGGCGACAGTGGCCGAGGGCGGTGTGGTGAGCATAGACCTTAG
>JBCAUA010098716.1:15904-58663 GCA_038406235.1 Peronia verruculata
ATCCGCGATGCCAGCGGTGCGGTCTCGAACAGCGCCAGCGTCAGTATCACGGTGACGCCGGTGAACGATGCGCCGGTGGCGAATGACGATACGGCGACAGTGGCCGAGGGCGGTGTGGTGAGCATAGACCTTAGTGGCAACGACAGCGACGCCGAGGGCGGTCTTGACCTTACCAGTGTGCAGATAGTCTCAGGCCCGAGTAACGGCAGCTTGACGGTGAACGCCGATGGCACGGTGGACTACCAGCACGACGGCAGTGAGAGCGTGAGCGACAGTTTTAGTTATACCATCCGCGATGCCAGCGGTGCGGTCTCGAACAGCGCCAGCGTCAGTATCACGGTGACGCCGGTGAACGATGCGCCGGTTATTAACGTTAATCAACTGATTTATTCGTTTGGCTCGACTGAGGTATTGGATGAGACCAATGTATTGGCCAGTGATGTCGATAATATTGACAGCAATCTTACATTTGTGGTCACAAGCCTGGTAAATGGGCAGTTTGAACATGTCAGTAATCCAGGCGTTGCGTTATTCAGTTTTACTCAGGGAGAGGTTTCTAATGGGGAGATACAGTTTGTTCATAACAGCCGGGGTACGCCAAGCTACTCTTTGACGGTATCTGATGGCGCCTTATCCTATGGTCCAGTGGCAGTGAGTGTTGAACAGATCGTACTTGATAGCGCCGAAGATAGACCCCCGGGTATGTTACAAATGGACATTGAAGAAAACGACGATGGCGATACCGAGATTGTCAAATCCGACCTGCTGATACCCGACTCGGATGACGGTCTGATCGAAATTGGTATTACACCCATAAGCTCTAATCCAGACGTTGTGGGCAAACAAATCAGTGGCAAACAGCAGGGCGATGGCAGGCCACAGATCGAGACACAGCGTATCGAAATAGACCTGGGCTCCGATTTTGCCGGACATTCTTTATCCAGCCGCATTTTATTCAAGTTGGCTGAGGCCAGAAATGCGATCAGTGATCCGGTTTCCTTTGAAACCTTGCTTGACGAGGTCGATAAAACATCAACCAGGAGCTTTGAAGATGCGTTAGAGCGCCTGTATCAAGAATTGGATGATGCCGACGAGATCGAGAATTCAGTCCTCGACCTGGCTGTTACAGTGGGTTCAACACTGGGTATGTCATTTTCCATGGGTTCACTGGTCTGGTTGTTGCGGTTTGAATGGTTATACACTGTGGTTCTATCATCCTTGCCTGTCTGGCGGCGCTTTGACCCTCTGCCGGTGCTTGCGGTAACCCGAGACAAGAACAAACAAGTTCAGAATAAAACCGCGGAATCTGATGCCGCAAGACGCCAGCAACGCGATATCGAAGACAAGGCTGGCAAGATTCTGGATCCTACTATCATGCCCGGCGAATGATGAGGCCGATGGGTGGTACACCTGCCTGCATTAAGATCGCTGTCTTGCCTGCCGATATTACTCTTTACAATGAGTAATGCATATTAGATAGTAACACGATGGCCCCCTCGATAAGAATAGGATTGGCAATGACAGCATTGACGGTTTCGCTGTTATTTGCTGCCGATTTTTTCTTTGAAGTCTTTCCGGATAGATACGCGCCGATGCTGGAGGCGCGCAAGAAATTTTGCGAATCCATCGCCATACAGTTTTCATCCCTTTTAGACGCCGATGATCAAGCTGCACTCAGGCAGCTGATGGAGGGTTTGGTTGAACGTAATCCTGACGTGATCTCGCTGGGCTTGCACAAGGTTGATGACAGCTTATATATCCAGACCACCGAACACGAAAGAGGTTGGAAGGGTGCACAAGCTAACACATCGACATCCACCCATGTCAGAGTACCTTTGTTTAATCGTCAGCAAGAATATGGAGAAGTGGAGGTGCATTTCACACCGCTGCGCGGGGAGTGGCACAATAGCGTTCTGAGTTCCCCAATGTTTCATTTAATTGTTGTCATACTGACGTTCGGCTTTCTTGCCTATACCTTGTTTATAAAACGTATGTTGCGTTATCTGGACCCCAGCTCGGTGGTGCCTGGCCGTGTCAAGGCGGCCCTGGACCAGTTGGTGGAAGGCGTGGTGTTGCTTGATGAGCATGGCCATATTGTTTTGGTTAATGACGCCTTTGCTGAATTAGTAGCGAAACCCATACAGAGACTGGTTGGTATGACCTTGTCGAGTTTTGATTGGCGGCAAGAGGGTCAGGGTCAGCTTGTTTTGCCCTGGGAAGGCAATCAGCAGTATACGCAGATAAAGGCTTTTCGCCTTATTCTCAATACCAAAAAACATGGCAGTCGAATTTTATCCACCAATGTCTCGATGATAATGGATGATAAAGGCAAGCAGCGAGGTATATTAGTCTCCTTTGATGATATCAGTGACCTGGAACAAAAAAATGTTGAATTAAAAGAGACTATTCAACAACTGGAATCCGCCGAGAAAAAAATCCTCTCTCAAAATGAAGAATTGCGTCGTTTGGCGACTATCGACCCGCTAACCGGTGTATTCAACCGCAGGGCATTTTTTGAAAAATTTAATACCGAATTTAATTTGGCGCAAAACGAAGGGCTGGAACTGTGTTGCCTGATGGCGGATATCGATCATTTTAAAAGTATTAATGATAATTATGGGCACAGTATTGGTGATGATGTGATCAAAGGCATCGCATCTATCTTGCGCGAAAATTGCGTTACCAACGGCGCCGTTGGTCGGTATGGTGGTGAGGAGTTTTGCGTAGTGCTGCCGGGGACGGATATCAATCAAGCAGTGATGGTAGCTGAAAAGATGCGCACCGACTTCTCGAAGTGGTCAGAATTCAGCAGCAGTCCAACCCATGGCAATACCATCACTGCCAGCTTTGGTATTTCCAGTATCACTTTTGGTGCGGAGGATCTGGATCAACTTTTGGATGAAGCCGACCAGGCATTGTATGAATCCAAGACCCAGGGACGTAACCGTGTGTCTGCCTGGAACAAACATAAACAGTCTCTGGCGGGTATGAGTTAAATGGCCGATTCGCACAGTAAACTCAACAATCTAAACAAGGTTTTTTCAGAGCTTGATGATGTTATGAGTACCACCATGGGGCTGATTACCTTTTCAGCAGGCACTCATATCTTTGAACGGGGTGATAAGGGTTCAGATGCCTATCTGATTCAAGAGGGGTATGTGGAGATTGTGCATTATGTTAATAATGAAAAACAAGTCATCGCAGTGCTCGGCCCAGGAGAGATATTGGGTGAAATTTCAGCCGTTGATGGTGATGTCCGCTCTGCTTCTGCGATCGCGATCCATGAAACTGCCGTCACCCCTATCAGTTTTCGTCAGATCCAGAGACTGATAGACAAAGCTGATCCATTAGTACAATTGTTGTTACAATCTGCCATCAGTCGACTGCGTGCGGTCAACAAGACCGTTGGTATTTCACAAGCGGAACAGTCTAAAGACAAACTTAAAACCATTAATCAGTTTCGAGTCTCTCAGGATAAGGCATTGGACCATATCAATGTCACGGCAAAATTAAAGTCGGCAATTAAGAAACAAAAGTTTCAGGTTTATTATCAACCCATAGTCAACCTTTCCAGTGGAATGGTTGCGGGTTTTGAGGCGTTGCTGCGCGGCCCAAGTTCGATGCCGGAATTTAATTCGCCTACCTCGTTTATACCGCACCTGGAAAATAACCAGATGATCGTGCCGTTAGGTAAGTGGGTGTTACAAAAAGCATTGCAAGCGACAGAGTATTTACAAAAAGAGGCAAATAAACGCGGCTTCAAGCAGCCGGTGTTCATCAGTGTCAATGTTTCGCCGTATCAATTGGAAAAAAAAGAAGATGTTGAACAACTGGCGATTATCATCGAGGAATCACCAGTCGATGCGAAATACTTAAAATTGGAAATCACTGAAAGTGCGTTGTTGGAAAACCCGCAACAATCGTTCTGGGCGCTGGAACGTTTCCGTAATGTCGGTGTAAAAATTGCTCTAGATGACTTTGGTACCGGTTATTCCAGTCTCAACTATTTGCACCGTTTCTCACTGGATACATTGAAGATTGACAGGAGTTTTATTCATAATCTTACCATGGATGGAAATAGCGAACGCATTGTCTCGGCGATTATTCATTTAGCCCATGATTTGAATATGGATATAGTCGCCGAAGGCATCGAACACGAACGTCAGCTGCAATGGTTGAATAAAAAGAGCTGTGAATTCGGCCAGGGTTTTCATATGGCGCGGCCAGCACCGCTGGAACAGATGGTAAGCTCTCTAAAAAAAGCCTATTTTTAATCCTTGATCCATGCAGGTAACTTTTTCCGACCGCATCCATGCTCATCCATCTGGCTTAGGTTATTCATCCCACTGCTGCATAAGACAGCATGGATGAAACAGTCTGTATCTACCTGACAGTTTTTGCGAGTCTATGGTTTTGTTAATCAATCAGGTGGTCACTCTGATGTTGTAATTTCCAGTGCCTGAACGGCTGTTGTAGTGACGAATCTGCACATAATACTCGCCGGCCACCAGATCAGCGACGATTCTTGAATTTCTACCGATACCGCCATCATCGTCTTCAGCAATGAGTGACGTCGGGCTGTCCGGTCCAAACAGTTTCATCACCACATCGGTCTGACCACCGGTCTCGATGATATATCGTCTGGATTCTTCGGCCTTGAACGTGAACAGATCTTCTTCCCCGGGAGTGCCGATACTGGCGGCGATGCCGGACGTATTGATCACCGGTAACTCCACGGCATCGATGATGATATTGTCTGGCGGATAGGCATCTTCACTGGCAATAAAGGCCTTGTCCATCGCCGACAGAGTTTCATTGGCCCTGGTACCCTGGCCGTTTTTCACCCATGAATCGGGGAAGAAATACAGCATGATCGAATTTGGGTCAAACGCCGTGCCGCGGATTTGATCGGTAGAATACTTATTCAGTACATTGCGCCGAATCGTTGCTTCGTCCCAGAAATTAGGTGGGCCACTCAGGTCACGGATCACCACATCCTCATTCCATTCGATACCGCCCGCCGGATTTTGGTGCTCATGGGCGAGGCCGATCGCGTGACCGAATTCATGTGCCGCAGTACCACCCTGGGTGAAGCCGAGGTTCATTGTTGGTTGATTTTGCGCAATCAAGGTTGCATCGGTGCCGATGTATGACCAGGCACCATCGGTTTGGTCAAACGCGATGCGGATTTCGGCATTCGGAGCGTTATTGAAGTCGAAATTAAGATTGGCGTGTTCAGTCCACCACTCGGCCTGCTCCTTGACCAGTGCCCGCTGCGCGCTGGTGCCCTCGAGAAAGCGTACATTGAGCGTTGAACCCGTGATCCACATTTTTCGGAAGACGAACACCGCGCGAGCGCGATTACCAAGGCGCATCAGACGCTGAGGTCGATGCAGGTCGCGAGGTAAAATTTTGTCAAAGCAGGTTTTTGCGACAGTCATATTTTTTTCCTCCCTAAAAAAGTCGTTACCTGAATGTAAGTCTAGTGGAGTATCAGCCAATTGCTACAGATCGTTGTCGAAAAGCCGCGAGACGGTTACTTGTCGTGTATGTTGTAGAGATTGTAAAGACTCAGCTTAGCCGTTTTTATACATCACTAGGATCTCGTTTGCGTCATCCCGTTTCTTGCCAATGCAACTGATCGAACGTCTGACCGGGAAACTGATAATCTCTGCATCCGGATACAGGGTGTCGTCGTAAGGGGTTTGATGGTTGGAAATCAACACGAATGCACCGCGTGAACGTGCTTGTCTGGCGGTCAGCGATAGTCGCTCATGGTCCTGGTAGGAAAATCCACCAGTGGAATAAGCGGTAAAACTCGAGGTTTTACTCAAAGGGATATACGGTGGATCACAATAGACAATATCCCCGGATTCGGCAGACTTGAGGATCTGTTCAAAGTCTTTGCAATGTATGGTCGCCGTATTTAATTTTTTGGCAAGCTGCTGCAGTTCCTTCTCAGCGAAATTTGGCTTTTTAAACCGGCCAAACGGCACGTTCAGTTTGCCTTGTAAGTTATATCGGCACAGACCGTTGTAGCCATGTTTATTAAGATAAAGGAATAATGCCGATTTTAGCCTCACATCGTTGGTGGTATTAAACTCATCTCGAAACCGATAATAACTGTCGCTGCAATTATGTCGTTCTGTAAAATATTGTTTTGCGTAATCGATAAAGCCTTGTTTTTCTTTTTTTAGTTGTCGGTAAAAATTGATCAAGTCATGGTTTTTATCATTGATAGTAAAGCGTTTATACGGTGCATTAAAAAACAACGCCCCACCACCGACGAACGGCTCAATCAGTCGTTCACCTTCAGGCAGGAGGTTCAGGATTTTTTCGACAATGGAGAATTTACCACCGGCCCATTTTAATGGTGGTCGGGTTCTGCTGTTATCGGTTCTCATTCATGGTTTTAGCTTGAATACTCAGGGCATGGATCTCAGCTGGCATTAGATCATCCAGTGCCTGATACACCATCCGGTGGCGTTGGATAAGCGTCTTATCTGCAAACTGTTGCGAGACGATGGTCACGACAAAGTGGCCGGCACCACTGGCCGCGCCCGCATGCCCGGCATGCAGATGCGATTCATCAACAATGTCGAGATGTTCAGGTGATAGCTGTTGTTCAAGGCGTTGACGTATGGCAGCTACGCGATCCATCAGAATACGACTTTATAAGGTTTGACGATGACCTGTTGATAAACACCGGCCGCGATATACGGGTCGGCATCGGCCCAGGCCTGGGCATCTTGCAGAGAATCGAATTCAGCGATAATAACACTGCCGGTAAAGCCGTTTGGCCCCGGGTCTTCATTGTCGATGGCGGGGTTGGGCCCTGCGGTTAAGAGACGGCCAAGGTCACGCAACTGCTGCAGGCGTGCGATATGCTCGGTGCGTGCTGACAGTCGTTTCTCTAAACTGTTTTCAACATCCTGCCCCATGATTAGATAATACATAGTTTCAGTTCGGTTATTTCTGTGAAGTGGTTTCAGGTTCTTTGAGATAGCGAAACATATAAATCCCCATGCCGAGTAAGAAGCACAGGTTGAGCAAGGTCATGCCCCAGGCCTTAAAGTTGACCCAGAACTCAGTGCTGTAGGTGAAGGCGACATACAGATTAACAAAACCGAGAAAGGTGAAAAACAGGCCCCAGCTCATGTTGATGTTACGCCAGACGTGACGCGGTAGCTCCAGCTTGTCGTCGGCGAGGTTGATCATGCGCTGAAACAGTGTCTTGTCGCCGATGAAGTGGCTGGCGAACAGAGCGATGGCAAAACACCAGTTGACGATCGTCGGTTTCCATTTAATGAAATTTTCATCCTGCAGGTATATGGTCAGGCTGCCAAAGATCAACACTACAACGAATGTGATAAGGTGCATCTTTTCGTATTTCTTATACAGTAACCAATACACTGCTATCTGTATAAAGCTGGCGATGATCAGTGTGTAGGTCGCGGTATAGATGGCCTGTTGGCGATCCTCAGGGATGTAAAACGCCAAAAAGAACGCCAGCAAGGGAAAGAAGTCAAACAGGAATTTCATAATTAATTTGCTGAAATAAAAACAGCATCATAACGGAAAAACAGGTAAAACCAAATGGCCCAAGTATTAAGCATACACCCTGACAACCCTCAGACCCGACTGCTGAACCAGGTGGCGGCCACCCTGCATAAAGGCGGTATTATCGTTTATCCAACCGATTCCTGCTACGCGCTGGCCTGTCATCTTGAAGATAAAAACGCCGTCGATCGTATCCGTGCCATCCGCCGTCTTGGTAAGGACCATCATATGACCCTGGTCTGCCAGCAATTGAATGATCTTGGCAACTTCGCCAAGCTGGAAAACAGCGCCTTCCGCTTGATCAAATCACTGACCCCGGGACCTTATACCTTCCTGTTGAAGGCCAGTCGCGATGTGCCAAGACGCCTGCAGCATCCGCAAAAAAAGACCATCGGCCTCAGGGTGCCAGCCAACCGCATTGCTCTCGAGCTGCTGGCGGTGCTGGGTGAGCCCATCCTCAGCACCAGCCTGATCCTGCCCGGCGCTAACGTGCCGCTGACCGACCCGTTTGACATCGAACAGCGCATCGGCCATCAACTGGACTTGATTGTCGACGGCGGGGCCGGCGGTCTGGAAGAGACCAGCGTACTGGATTTGGTCGGTGAGACCATACAGGTGGTGCGTGAAGGCAAGGGCGATGTGTCCTGGCTGCTGTGAATAATCCCTGATCACCGCTTTCTGTTTCGTGCTATCATCCGCCCACTGTCCACTGGCGTGGATAGCATACGAACAACCCTCATTTACTCTGGCGGACAACGACAAAAGACAACATGGCTGTGGGCAAACATTCTCCCGAAGACAACAATCAGAATGCCGGGCAGCCGGACGCTGAGGTCCACTTGGGTTCCGAACAATCCGAGATGCCATTTGCCATCGTACAGGGATCGCCGATCACCGAGTTACCCAAGGATCTGTACATCCCGCCGCAGGCGCTGGAGGTGTTTCTTGAGGCCTTTGAAGGGCCGCTGGATTTACTGCTGTATCTGATCAAGCGGCAAAACATCGATATCCTCGACATCCCAATCGCACGTATCACCCAGCAATACATGCAATACATCGAACTGATGGAAGAGCTGCAGCTGGAACTGGCAGGGGAGTATCTGTTGATGGCGGCGATGTTGACCGAGATCAAATCCCGCCTGCTGCTGCCCAGACCGGTTGAAGAAGAGGACGAGGAAGACCCGCGGGCGGAACTGGTGCGCCGGCTGCAGGAATACGAGCGCTACAAACAGGCGGCGGAAGATATTGACAGCCTGCCACGCATCGGTCGTGAGCTGTTTGGCGCACTGGTGGAATTTCCTTATCGCAGCTCGCAGCAGGCACCACCCGACATCGAACTGGATGCGCTATTGCAGGCCTTCTCCGAGGTGCTTAACCGTGCCGACATGTACACTCATCATTTGATTACCCGCGAGCCGCTGTCACTGAGAGAACGCATGAGCAGCGTGCTGGAAACCGTCAACGCCGATGATTTTACCGATTTCACCGAGTTTTTCAGCGCAGAAGAGGGCCGTGCGGGGGTCATCGTCTCTCTGCTGGCGATCCTCGAGTTATTGAAATCCTCGTTGATTGAGATGGTACAAAACGATGTCAACGGGCCTATCTACATCAAGGCAGCCGCTTAAAGGTTATTGATTACAGTCATGCAAACGCAGCGATTAAAAAACATCATTGAAGCCATTTTACTGGTCGCCGAGGCGCCGATGAGCGTAACTGAATTGTTAAAGGTCTTCGAGCCGGACAGTGAGCCACCGGAGCGCAGCAGCATCCGTGAAATGCTTGAACAACTGCAACAGGATTACCAGGGGCGCGGTATGGAGCTGGTCGAGGTCGCCAGCGGATTTCGCATCCAGGCAAGAGAAGAGACCGCTGAATGGGTGAATCGTATCTTTGATGAAAAGCCACAGCGCTATTCGCGGGCGCTGCTGGAGACACTGGCGATCATCGCTTATCGACAGCCTATTACCCGCAGCGAGATCGAAGATATTCGTGGCGTCAGTGTCAGTTCCAATATCGTCAAGACCCTGCAGGAGCGTAACTGGGTGAGGATAGTCGGTCATCGTGATGTCCCCGGAAAACCCAGCCTGTTGGCCACTACCAAAGAGTTTCTGGATTATTTCAACCTGAAAAAACTGTCCGAATTACCGTCACTGGCCGAGATTAAAGACTTTGATCAAATGAATCCTGATCTATTCGAGGGACTGGACAAACAGGAACAGCAACAGGCCGAAAACAATGCTGCCGAGTCTGAGATTGTCGCCACAGAGCAAGATCAAGATGCCGATATCGATGAGGCCACAGACAAGACCACGGATGAGGCCGACAACGTGATCCCGTTTACCGGTTAATGGTCGGGATTCATAGCCGCTGACATGGCTGAGCGCATTCAAAAAGTCCTGGCCCGGGCGGGCCTTGGTTCACGCCGCGAGATCGAGGGCTGGATCAAAGACCAGCGCATACATGTCAATGGCAAGCTGGCCAGTCTGGGCGATCAAATTACCGACAAAGACATGGTCAAACTCGATGGCAAGCCGTTGACACGCCTGCGTCTGCAGCAACCCATAGACACCCGCGTCATCGCCTACTACAAGCCCGAAGGTGAGGTCTGTACCCGCAATGATCCCAAGGGCCGTGCCACTGTATTCAAGAAGCTACCGATACTGAAACACGGTCGCTGGATCAGTGTCGGTCGTCTGGACATCAACAGTATGGGGCTGTTGTTATTTACCAACGACGGTGAACTTGCCAACCGATTAATGCATCCAAGTTCTATCATAGACCGGGAATATGCCGTGCGCGTCCTCGGCCAAGCCAACGATGAGCAGTTGCAGGCCCTGCGTGAGGGCGTCGAGCTGGACGATGGTATGGCGCGTTTCAGTGACATCGTCGATTCTGGCGGTGATGGCGCCAACCATTGGTATCACGTAGTACTGATGGAAGGCAAAAACCGTGAAGTGAGGCGTCTGTGGGAATCCCAGGGACTGGCGGTCAGTCGACTGATCCGGGTGCGTTATGGTCCATACATCTTGGATCGCAAGCGTCGAGTTGGTAAAGTCTGGGAATTGGATAAAAAAGCTATTGATGGCTTGCGGGCGGCAATTCAGAAGTCATAGACTCAGGTGCTCATGACTCAACTTATCCAGCCATTGAGTATGATGAGACATATAAAAGATTTGCGAGGGATATCAAGATGCATATCGTGCGTGTAATACCATTCAGTCTTGTGCTGCTGGGGGCATTGTTACTTGGTCAGTCCGCCACGGCAGCCAGCTCATCGGCGAAGATGAGTGTCGATTCTAAACTTTATTCTGCATCCAATCTGCGGGCGACGGTGATCAGTAAGTTGCCGCAGGGCAGCGAAGTCACCATCATCAAGCGCAAGGGAGCCTGGTATCAGGTCAAAGCCAATGGCAACAGCGGCTGGGTGCGCAGCTACGATGTACAGATCAATGCTTCAGGTAACTGGTTCAGTCGCTTTAAGCGGGTCATCGCTGGCGGTTACTCATCACAGTCCAATGCCTCGGCTACTATCGGTATCCGTGGGCTGGGGCCGGGTGATGTCAAGAAGGCAGCGCCCGATGCCAAACAGTTAGCCAGGCTTGACAGCTATAGAAAGACTATTCGTGATGGAAAACAATATGCCGCGAGGATCCCGTTGCAGGCGCGAAAGGTACAATATCTGTCCACCCACACATCCGCCAGCCGCAGCGTAAATAGTAATCCCAACAAGCAACCGCCCGCCAGGAACGATAAGCAACAGGGGGATGATGTGTTGCAGGGTGTCGGTGAGGCCTTGAAGGGACTTTTCTGAGGGTAGGCAATATGATCAATAAAATTCTACTTCCCTTCCTTATCGCAGCCTTCAGCTCTGCGGGCTGGGCCGTGGACTTGTTGGAACTTGGCACCAAAGCTCTGGAGAGTGGCATTAAAAATAAAGATGCCTTTACTGAAATAGACCAACCAAAAGAAATTGATCTCGGAAAAAACATGTCCGCCCAATTACTCGGTGCCGCGCCCCTGGTCAATGACGCGGCTCTGCAACAATACGTCAATCAGGTGGGTATGTGGCTGGTGGCGCAGAGTGAGCGGCCAAATCTGCCCTGGCGGTTTGGGGTATTGAACGAGGATACCATTAACGCCTTTGCCGCCCCAGGCGGTTATATCTTCATTTCCAAGGGGCTGTTTTTGTTATTTCGAAACGAGTCTGAGCTGGCAGGCGTGCTGGCCCATGAGATGGGACATGTATTGGCCAAGCATCATCTGGGAGATATTCAGGAGCATGCGCGCAATTCCTTCATGAAGGATTTGGGTGGCGCGGTAATTGAGGACAGCGTTGGTGGTGGTTGGGGCAGCATGGTAAAAAAACTGGCCAATGCCGGCGTCGATATCTGGGAGAGCGGCCTCAATCGCGAGGACGAATTAGAGGCCGACCAGATTGGTGTCGTACTGGCTGCACGGGCTGGCTATGACCCCTACGGTCTGATGGGTGTGCTGGATACCTTAAGCAGGATCAACCCGCAAAGTGAGTCGCTGAAACAACTGCACGCTACTCACCCTTCAACACGAGATCGCATTACCCAGCTCGAAAGCAAAATGTCCGGCAGGCTCGACAGATACGCGTCCGATCCGATCAACTCAGTGAAGTTGTATCAATTACAGAATCAACTTGATAAAGGCTGAGCAGTTCAACCGTCCGGCACTGCTGCAGGTTTATCAACGTCTATTCGATGCCTACGGGCCACAGGACTGGTGGCCTGCCAGCTCACGGTTTGAGGTCATGATAGGTGCCATCCTCACACAAAACACGGCCTGGACCAATGTCCAACAGGCCATAAAAAACCTCAAGCGTCATAAAGCCTCAGGTCTCACATCCATACTTGCCCTGTCTGAACAAAAGCTGGCTGAGCTGATCCGGCCATCCGGTTATTTCAATGTCAAAGCCGCACGGCTCAAGAACTACTGTCGGTGGTATGCCGAACAGGGTGCCTATCGCACGCTGAGACAGCTGCAGACAAACACATTACGTCAGCAACTGTTGCAAGTGAACGGCGTTGGTCCGGAGACCGCAGATGATATCCTGCTGTATGCCTTCGAGCGGCCGGTATTTGTCATTGATGCATATACTCGACGCTTATTTACCAGACTCGGTTTTATCGATGGCGATGAGCCGTATGAAACCCTGCGCCACGCGTTTGAGCAGGCCCTGGGGCTAGATGATGTAGCATTGTTTAATGAATACCACGCGTTGATTGTTCGTCATGCCAAGCAGCGTTGCAGTGGCGCAGCAGACTGTCTGCATTGCGTCGTGGAAAACCCCGCTTCAGCGAGCGACTGATAGTCTGGGCATGTCTTGCCGCCATCACCGTGCAAAGTAGCCGTTTTGCCGACACACCGTCTGAAAACCATTTGCTTTCCAACCATGCCATCGGTAAGCTTTGCCCCTTTTTTACCGAGCGATACAACCTAAAATGACAGCCCGCAGGCCACTGGTAGCAGCCAACTGGAAGATGAACGGATCCCTTTCAGCCAACGTTGCTTTGGTCAATGCGGTTGTCGATGGACTGAAGACCGATGGTGAGGTGGCGATTTGTCCGCCGTCGGTGTATCTCTCACAGGTTGCTGATTTGATTAGGGAAAATCCAATTGTCCTGGGAGCGCAAAATGTCTCGCATCTGGATAATGGTGCCTATACTGGCGAAGTCTCACTGGCCATGTTGCAGGATTTTGGTTGCGATTATGTGATCATTGGTCATTCCGAGCGTCGGCAGTGGTACGCCGAGAGCGACCACAAGGTGGCCGAGAAATTTCAGGCGGTTGTAAACGCCGGTTTAGCCCCCATCTTGTGCGTTGGAGAATTGTTGCAGGAACGTGAGTCGGGTGATACCGAAGCCGTGATTGACAGACAATTGTCTGTAGTGATCGAACTGACAGGTATCGAAGCCTTCGCCAGCGCGGTGATAGCCTATGAACCGGTCTGGGCGATAGGCACGGGTAAGACCGCGACACCCGAGCAGGCGCAGGAAGTCCATGCCTTTATTCGCCTGCAACTGGCGCGGCATGATGAGCAGATCGCCGAACGACTGCGGATTTTATACGGTGGCAGTGTCAAGGCCGACAATGCCAATGATTTATTTTCAATGACTGATGTGGATGGCGGCCTGATTGGCGGCGCATCGTTGATCGCCGATGACTTTTTGGCCATCTGTCATGCAATGAGGAATTAATTGTGGAGTTAATGCAAACGTTATTACTGGTGCTTCAGGTATTTGTCGCCCTGACACTGATCGGTTTTATTTTGATCCAGCACGGCAAAGGTGCCGATGCCGGTGCCGCCTTTGGCAGTGGCTCATCGGGCACGGTGTTTGGCAGCCAGGGCTCTGGAAACTTCATGACCAAGACGACCACGGTACTGGCTGTGGTATTCCTCATCAACAGTCTGGCGCTGGGCTATCTGGCCACGCAACGCCAAGCGCCGAGTAGTTTGATCGATAACACCGAACTGGTCGAACAGGTTGAGAAAGACGCCGAAGCTGAGGCACTTGGGGAGGCGCTGGACATGGCAGCTGAAAAGGCCGAGGCAGAAGGTAAAGGCCTTGATGCCGCTACCGATAGCTGGGACCCTGCGACAACGGTGGAAACCGACTCTACAGTCGGGGACGAAGACCTGCCGGCATTGCCGCAGTAACCGACATTCAAAACTCACTGAGTCCTTAAACCCTCTAAAATTAGGACTTGTTTAAAAAAACTGCATACCTGCAGTACACATACTACATGCCGATGTGGTGGAATTGGTAGACACGCTATCTTGAGGGGGTAGTGCCTAACGGCGTGCCGGTTCGACTCCGGCCATCGGCACCAATCATTTTTCTTTCCTGCTATTCAAACACCTCAGCATATCTAGCTGTAAAACTGTCATCAGCCTGCCTAATCCGCTAAAAGCTGAAGAAATTCATTATCATGGCCGATATTATTTCTCTGTATATCTATCAACCATTTATGGAAACAGAATATAGAAAACTCGGAGGCTGAAATAATCCCGGCCTTTGCTTTAAATATCTCATAAAATCAAATGGATAGAGTGATTTCAATACGCATTTGTAAAAGTATTCGGTATGAATCATGCTGATATGTATGCATTTTTTTAGTGGAGGCTTGACGATTGCGCGACTGTCTGCGGGACGGCCAGCAGTGTGAGACGGGTAAAATTAACCAGGAGGAAGTTTCTGTGCTATTCCTCCAATCTGATGTTAGTGCAGTCGGTGCTGCCTAATATCATATTTGCAAATGAAGACGATTCAAATGCACAGCTAGCCTATGAGGCTATTATCAAATCAATAAAAAAACAAAACCATAAAGCCAGAAAGAAAGGTTTAACGATTTTATATCCTAAAGGCAGTTTGCAAAACCTGATTCATATCGCTGCTGAATTTGAAAAACTGGCGAACACATCAATAACATTAATCGAATCTTCGCTTAATGATATCAGTTCAGAAATGATCTTGAATCATCGACTGAAAAATAAACCCTATGATATTGCGTTGCCGCCCACATTTAATTTAGCTGATCTGGCAGAAGACAATGTGATTTACGACTTAACCGATCTGGCCAGTCAATATGAGCCTGATGGTTTATTAGATAATGTTTTGTATAAAACAGGTAACTCACATAAAGGCAGATTTTATGGTTATCAAACGGACGGTGATGCCTATATGTTATTTTACAATGGATTGTTGCTAGGCAATGACGAGTTAAAAAAACGTTATGAAGATGAGTTTTTTGAACCATTAACATTGCCATCAACCTGGCATGAACTGGATAAGCATGTTCGTTTTTTTAACAACGTTGAACAGGGGCAATACGGCGGAAGTTTATTTAGGAATAGAAATTATATAGCTTGGGAGTATTGGTTGCGTCTGCATTCTAAAGGTATCTATCCTGTCAATGAGGAAATGGAGCCGCAAATCAATACCGAACTGGCTATTCAGGCGCTAGAAGAGATGATATCAATCAATCAATATCTGGCACCAGATGTTCATCAAAATAATTTGTTTGAAAATTTTTCCTCATATTCACAAGGAAATAAATATTGCAATCTGGGCTGGGGTGGCACATTAAAATATCTACATAGTCAGAATTCTATTTTAAAAGATAATTTGTTTTATAGCCCTTCATTAGGTGGACAAATTAATGGTGTGTCGTTTTATGTTCCTTTTTTTAATTGGGGGTGGAATTACGTATTGTCATCTGAGAGTCAGAATAAAGAGTTAGCGTATTTATTTTGTCTGTTTGCGAGTACAGCAGAGATGTCAACGCGGTCGATTCAGGAGGTGAATGGTTTTTTTGACCCTTATAGAGAAGAGCATTATTCAGATAAAAATATAATCTCTATCTATGGGAAAGAATTTTTAGAGACGCATAAATACAGTTTATTAAACAGCATTCCTGATTTTTACATTCGTGGCAGGAGTTTGTATTTGAATGCGTTGAGTCAGGGAGTCTATGCTGCAAGTCAGAGGCAGGTGAGTGTTGAATTCGCATTAAATAGCGTCGCAGATAAATGGAATAAGATTACTGAGACGCTGGGAGAGGAAGGGCAGAAAAATCAATGGCGACAATTAAAAAGCCAATATCCGGATTTTTTTAAACGGGTACTCAGCCAATGATTTTAAAAGAAAATATAATAGAAAATGCCATTTTCCTTGTTATTTTTTTAATAGGCTTGAGTTCCTCAATTTTATTTTATTCGGCAAATAAAAAAAGCTTGGTTGAAAGGACAATCGATGACTATGAAAATACTTATGAAATTAGCAAGGAAAATTTGGTAAACAATCTGGATAAAAAAAAGCAGTTGTTAGCTGTAATAGAGAGATATTTCAAGGCTTCCGATTTGGTTTCTGAGGATGAGTTTTTTACGTTTACACAAGGGATGATCGAGGATAATAATCTGGATGATATATGCCTTATAAAGCCAGAAAAAAATTATTACTATTCACTGAGAAAAAATAAGGAAGTAATTGAATATCATGTTTGTTCGGAGTTCGATTTGCTTTCCAGGGTCAGTTTGTTAGATGAAGAAAACCCTAAAATATTTTTGTCACAATATATTTCTTCCGAAAAGGAAGATGGGATCTATGTGGGTATAGTTTTCAAGTTTGATGAATTAATAACTGCTAAAGACAATCCATTTGATGAATATTTTTTATTAATAAGTAAAGATGACAATAAAGTATATAACTATTCAACAGATGATAAAAAACTTTCTTCTGAAAATTCTTTGAGTATTGAAAGTAGCTTTTCGCACAACTATTTTCATGTCCTATCCTTTGGCAACGCTGATTTTTTTTATCTCACCATGCTCGATGAATTACAGCTTTCTGAAGATGTTTATAATTCCATTCTCATTATTAGTTTTTTTATTTTTTCTCTGATTTTTATTTTTGCATTGTATGTTCGGAAGATTTCAATTCAAAAAAATGAAGTCAAGCACCTGGTAACTAAAAAAACATTAGAGCTGTCTGAGTCTCGGTCATTTCTTGAGCTGATAATGAGTCATATTCCTGATTTGATTTTTGTCAAAAATAAAGAATTTGAAATTATTAATGCGAACAATTCTTTTTTTAATTTATATCCAGAAAACAAAAAAAGCGATGTTATTGGTAGTACTGCATATGATGTTTTTGATAAACAAGAAGCCGATAAATTCCAGGAGAAAGACATGGAAGCGTTCGAATATGGAACTTCCGAAATTACCAGCAAAGTCTTTCTGCCTAATGGTGAGGCGAGAATTTTACATACTAAAAAAGTCAAGTTTCAGGATAAGGGCGGGGAAAGTTACATATTAGGTTTGAGCCATGATGTAACAGAGAGAGAAATCCTTTTAAACGATTTGACTAAGACAAACGAAGAGTTATCACAGTTTTCTTATAGAACTTCACATGATCTAAAATCGCCGCTTACAACGATTAAGGGCTTGGCGAAATTCATTGACGAAGACATCAGAGATGGGGAAATTGATGAGGCATTGATTAATATTAATAAAATATTCACTCAGGCGCAAAAACTGGAAGACCTTGTTACCGATATTTTGGATTTAGCAAAAGCCGATTTGGCAGACGATGAAAATATCACTGATATCAATGTGTTTAAAATGATTGAATCAATCAAGGAAAAGCATGGTTTGATAATTGAAGAAGCCGACATAGAGGTCAACTACCAGGGTGACAAGGCCTATAGAATTTATGCTGAAAAAGCTCGTATAAATCAAATTTTAGAGAATTTAATTACCAATAGCATAAAATATTCAGATGCCAATAAAAATAATAAATTCGTAAATATAGATTTGCAATTCACAGAAAACACATACATATTAACTATTCAAGATAATGGTGTAGGTATTCCAAAAGAACATCAGGCAGATTTGTTTAAAATGTTTAAACGTTTTCATGCGAACCTGGCTTCTGGTAGCGGTATGGGTTTATCAATTGTAAAACGACATATTGATAAACTCGGTGGGGAAATCGAGGTGTCCAGTTCAGAAGACGGGACTAAAATGGTTATTACCATACCTATAAAAGAGGAGATTAAGCATGCAGATAGATTCAATTCTGATTGTCGATGATAATGAGGCCGATAGATATTTGTTGAAAAGAGTATTGAGAAAACTGAACTTGTCATCAAAAATACATGAAGCTGACGATGGTAAAACTGCGTTAGAATTTTTAGGGGATTATCAGGCTAATAAGCAAAAATTTGAATCCGAATTTCCGCCCAATCTGATTTTTTTAGATATTAATATGCCGATGGTCGATGGGTTTGAGTTCTTGTTAAGATTCTCTGAAATGAAACAGCAAAGTAGTCTCTATGATGCAATCATATTGATCATGTTTACTTCATCTGGGCGTGAGGACGAAATTGAAAAAGCTTTATCCTATGAATTTGTAAAGGATTACCTTCTTAAGGGTGACTTCGATTCGGATTTGCTTGAAGAAAAGATATCAGCACATTTAAACTGCAATTGAGCTGTAACTACATCTTTAAATTAATTCCGCTTCTCCATCAATCATCAATTACTTTTTTCTAGTGATTATTGTCTCTAGAAATGGCCAGACAGTTTCCAGGATCAAAGCTTGAGCGTCTGCCGTCGGATGCAGGCGATCTTGTTGGAAGTAATTATCGTCCAGGGCTATCTTTTCAAGCAAAAACGGCACATACCCGATTTGATTCGATTCGGCGACTTTTTTAAAGGCTTGAAAAAATGCTGTTGCGTATTGTTCTCCATAGTTCGGTGGAATGCGCATGCCGACAATTATTGATGTTCCGTTTTCATTACAGGTCTTTACCATAGCATCTAAATTATTTTGCATGCGTTTTATGGACTGGCCACGTAGACCATCATTAGCGCCTAAGGCAATGATGCATAATGAAGGCTTGTATTGATCGAGCAATGCCGGTAGACGCGCCAGTCCTCCGGCGGTGGTCTCGCCGCTGATCGAGGCATTGACTACACTCCATAGGCCATTCTGATTATAATTGTCCAGTCGTTTATTCAGCAGGTTCACCCAGCCCTGTTCAAGCTCGAGGCCATAGGCTGCGCTTAGGCTGTCACCTATCACCAGGATGGTCTGGTCAGTTGGCGGAGGTTTGGCAGTGTCGACAGCGGTTACCGAACTGCTGAAAAATAGCAGCACCAATAAAACAGTATGGAGATTCATTATTTCAAATTCGATTATTTTACGTTGTAACAATGTCAGTAAAAGCGTTAGCACTGCCGAAGGTACGCTGCGTATACTCAAAGATATCGATCTCAAAGTCTCTGCATCGGAATCCATTGCCATTGTCGGTCAGTCTGGTTCTGGCAAGACCACTTTGCTGAGCATCCTGGCAGGTCTCGATACTCCGACCAGCGGCCACATAAGTTTGTTCCAGAATGCTCTGGAAAACCTCAATGAAGATCAACGAGCGGCAGTGCGCAACCAGTATATTGGTTTTGTGTTTCAGGCATTTCATCTGTTGCCAGGTTTTACGGCACTGGAAAACGTCATGTTGCCACTGGAGATCAATTATCACCCACAGGCCGCTGAACTTGCCGCATCGCTGCTGGAAAGGGTGGGTATGAGTCATAGGCTGGAACATTTTCCCTCTACCTTGTCTGGTGGTGAACAGCAGCGCGTGGCCATTGCCCGGGCCTTTGTCACCACTCCGCCACTGTTATTGGCCGATGAGCCCACTGGTAACCTCGATACCGATACCGGTAAGACTATTATTGAGTTGTTGTTTGAACTTAACCAGGAACAGGGTACGGCACTCGTCCTGGTCACTCACGATGAGTTACTGGCCAGTCAATGTCGCAGTTGTTATCACCTTGAACAGGGCGTATTAAGTTAACAATAACATGTTGCGTTTTTATCTTAAAATTCTCGTTCGCCAGTTTCGTAATAAAACCTTGCGGCTGTATTGTCTTGCCGTTGCCATAGCCTGTGGCGTAACTTTGAGTATCAGCTTGTTGGGTGATCGTCTGCAACAATTATTCGACAGACAGTCCAGGGAGGTACTAGCCGCCGACCTGGTTTTGGAATCTTCCTACGCCTTAAGCGAGCAGCAGCAGGCGATGATTCAAGCCTATGATCTCGACCAGGCCGTAACGCTCAACTTCAATACCATGGCCTCCACGCTCGATAATGATGAGCTGTTACTATCCAGTGTTAAGGCAGTGTCATCGAATTATCCATTACTGGGCGAGTTGCAGGTTGCCACTGAGTTATATGGTGAAACTCAATCCATCCGCGAGACACCGGGCATAGGTGAGGCATGGGTTGAAGACCGGGTATTGAACGAACTTGGTTTGCAATTAAATCAATCAATACGTATTGGTGAGCACCTGCTCAAGTTGACTCGTGTTTTGGTCTACGAACCGGATCGGGGCAACAGTTTTTACAGTTTCACGCCTCGCATATTAATCAACCGGGATGATGTCGAGGCTACCGGTCTCGTCAAGCCAGGTAGCCGTCTGCTTTATCGATATCTGTTTGCCGGTGAGCAACGGCAACTGGATGCGTTACGTTCTGAATTGAATGAGTATTTGGAGTTGAATCAGCGCTTTATCAGCGTCAGCGACGCCAATCAAACTCTGTCAGCAACACTAGACAGGGCCTATCGATTTTTGCATACAACAGCATTGATCGCTGTATTACTAGGTGCGATCTCTGCGGCTTTGGTCAGCTTTCAATACGCCAATGAAATGACCTATTCGTATGCTATTTTTCGTTGTCTGGGGCTGAAGACAAGTAGAATGATTGGCACTGTACTGATACCGATCGTACTGTATACCCTGTTAGCTATATTTCTGGGTTTCCTGCTTGGCCAATTAGCGCATGGTTTTATTTTACAAAGTCTGGGTGAGCTGCTACCAGAGTCACTGCCGGTGCCCACCTATAAACCGTATTTACTCAGTGCATCAACTGCCATAATCGTCCTCGTTAGTTTCGTCTGGCCATTTTTGAATAAACTGTTAACAACTCAACCAAAACGTCTGTTGAATCGCCAGGAGGTGCAGGAGCACTCGTTTCCAGTTACCTTGTTGGTGATGTTGGCGGGTCTGTCTTTGTTAATCTACCTTGCCACCCATGACATTTTGATTAGTGTTTTTATCATGGCCGTGCTGTTTGTCTTTGTTGTCCTTGTCTTTTTGCTTACCAGAGCCGCTATCGCAGTATTTAACAAGTATGCGAGTATCCGGCAAACATCATTAAAATTAGCTGCTCGCAACCTTAAAGCCAATCAACGAATGGTTGCAGTGCAGGTGATTGCCATTGCCTTGACGTTTTTTTCACTGGCACTGATAAGCACATTGCGCGATGATCTGCTGGCTTCCTGGCAGTCAAAAGTCTCAGATGACGCGCCGAATATCTTTGTGATTAATCTATTCGAAAATGACAGACAAAGCTTTCTTGATGAATTACGCCGACGTGGGCTTGGACACAGCCCTGTTTACCCCATCGCCCGTGGTCGCTTGAGCGCAGTTAACGATGTGCCGATTCGGCAATACGCCAGTAAAGAAACCGGTAGGCAGGATGAGTCGTTGGATCGAGATTTGTCTTTGACCTGGGCCGCCGATCTTCCAGCCGATAATAAAATACTGCAGGGTGAGTGGCATCCTAAAACCGTTGCTCAAGCGACAGTATCAGTGGAACAGGGTATTGCGCAGAATCTGGATATCAAATTGGGTGACCGCTTGAGCTTCACCATTGAAACCAGAACTGTCAGCGCTGTCGTCAGCAGCATACGCAGTGTCGAATGGGAGTCGTTTACACCGAATTTTTATATGATCTTTTCCCCAGGAGCGCTGGACGAGTTTCCAATTAGCTATTTAAGCAGCCTGCGGTTGGAGAATGAACAGCGCAGCATGTTGCGTGAATTCGTCAGTCTGTTTCCCAGCGCGACGTTTTTTGATGTGGGTTTTTTATTGAATCGTATCCGTGGCATTGCGCAAAAGATCAGTTATGCGGTGGAGATGGTGTTGTATTTTGCGCTGTTGTCCAGTCTACTTGTATTCATTTCCATTGAAATAATCCTGCGTCGATACCGGATTTATTCTGTTGCAATATTCAAGGCCGTGGGTGCGAACACTGGCTTATTACAGACAATATTCCGAATTGAATTTCTAATGGTAGGGCTTATCGCTGGCGTAGTCGCCTATCTGCTTAATATCATTATCAGTTTTACGGTCTCTAATTATCTGATTGAAGGTGATTTCATATTCAATCTCAAGACACTTATCCTTTGTCTATTGATTGCGCCATTACTGGTATTGCTGGCAGGCTACAGTTCCATTCGCCGCAGTAAAGATGTGTCGGTTAATCGACTGCTAAGAGAGGGTTGAAAGATTAGCTATAAAAAATCAGTTTTTTAAAAGAACTGGCCTATGATTAAAAATTATATTCTGAATCGATGATGTAAAATTTTAGTAATTCATTGATTGAATTAATCGATTATTAATTTTTGACTATAAAAAAGTTAAGAAAAATTAATGAGTGTCAATTTTTCAGCAGAACATATTTTCTTGCTTTAGCTAATATTTCAACTAGTTTTATAGATATAAGTGGTTCTAGCTGATGGAGTTGGATCAAGGGAGGTTCAAATGCTAGAAGCTATATCTAGAATGAAGCCTATAATCCTTATTCTTTTTTTGTGTTTGGCAAGCGCTTGCAGCGGATTTCTTAATGAAGGTGCCAGTCGTGCCAGGATCAGTCCTGCGGATATAAAAAACCCTGATACTAATAAAAAAATGTTCGATGCTGTATATTTTTCAGCAGATGAAAATGGTCTCAATCGAATAAATAAATCAGAATATTTTTCCGTTTCATTACTCTCAGCTTATATCTGTGATTTCAGAGAGAGCAGTATTCTAGACAGTCTAACATACGATAATTCCAATAAGGCTATCAGGCCAGATGGCACTGCATCTGAGGGCTGCACCTATGGCGGATTATTCAAAACCGGCTCCACTGATCGCCACACCCGTGGTGAGATAGCTTTGGTAGCTAACGTGGGTGAGACTTTTGATACTCACCATATCTTTAATGTTGAAGATCGGAAAACCAAGGGTAGAGTGATTTATTATAATAATGATATTCGAGAATCAGGTCAGTTAATTAACGCAATAAATTTACCCATCTATGGCCCAAAGCAGTATCAGGGAGGGAATTTTATATTCGATTTTTGGATGCTGGAATTGGACAATAATGAAAACAATCAAATTAAATCATTACTGAAATCATTAGCGGGTATTGGAGGGAAAGCGTTCCCCAGTAATGGACCGGTGCTGAGTGTGCTTGAAAAGTTGGGCGCGGCTTTTCTATCCGGTTCACAGGACGATACCGAGGCTCATTTTCAAATGCGTTTTGATGTGGCAGGGCCTGGCAAAGATAAATCTGCCGTATACAGGGCTCCTTTGACAGAGGGTTATTATGCAATAATCAGGGAAGAAAACCGTGATCTAAGACCCGAATGGAACAAAATTGCAGTCGATAAAAAATTGGGAATACTTTGCAAATCAGAGGCTGGAATCAATTGTATTGATAACGATACAAACGATCATGCTTATAATGAACGTACATGGTTTTTATTTCGTATCGCAAAAGAAACAGAAGAAGCCGGGCTTAAAATAGAATATGCAGAAACAGTTGCCAATTTTATTCAGAAGCTGGAAATAACCAATATCAATAACTTACAGCAACAAAAAGCAGCGGCAGTCGAGCTCGGTGCAGCCGTAGAGAAGCTGATGTGTGATCATGCTGATGAAAATATGAATAAAGAATGCGAAAAATAAAATTTCAAAAGCGCTTTGTCTACGGTTTTTGTAAAGCGTCAATAGTCTTTAGTAATCTTTAATATCAGAGTGAGGGGAAGGGATAATGTTTATTATTACAAACAGAAAAATCGATGACTCAAAGAAAGGTTATGACAAGTTCACAAAATACCCGAATGAAAAAGGGCCGAACGAATTAGCTGCAGTCGAAATATCTGGCGTCAACAAAGTCAATGTCACTCTCTTGAAAGATGAGTTATCACCTGCTGAAGTTGCGGCTTGCACAAAGGGTCTGAATTTGGAAATAGACAAAAAAGCGACTCATTATGCAAGCTTGAAAGTTGCGTGTGAAACATTCAAGGCTGCCCGGAATAAATGTCGAAGTGTTCTGCTTTATGTGCATGGTTATAATAATGATATCAAAGATGTTTATATGCAGGCTAGAGAGCTGGAACGATTATACAAAGTGATAGTGATTGTATTCACCTGGCCAGCGAACGGTGGCGGAGCTCTATCGGGAACATTATCGTATTTGTCAGATAAACGTGATGCCAGGACATCAAATGATGCACTTAATAGAACCATTGATTTAATCGGGAAATTCCATGATCTGCTGACCATTTCCACAAGAAAATCTTTTGAAAGAGATGCGGCTAGAGAGTTTCCAGAAAATCAGACGAAGCAAAGAGAGTTTTTATCGCGTAAGTTAAAAGAGCATTGCAGCTTAACTGTTAACATGCTTTGCCATAGCATGGGAAATTATGTTTTGAAGAATGCATTGAAGACCTCTCTTTCGGAGGCAAAAAAAATCGTTTTTGACAATATCATTCTGGTGGCTGCAGATACAAATAATGAAAAGCATGAACAGTGGGTTGAACAATTACAGGTTCGTAGCTCAGTATTTATAACCATCAATGAAAATGATTATGCGCTCTCGTGGTCGAGAATTAAACCTGGAGAACAGCAAAAAGCAAGGCTTGGCCATTATTTGAAAAACCTGATTGCAAAGAATGCACTATATATTGATTTCACCAGAGAGAGAGCTGTGAATAAAAGTCATTCCTATTTTGATGGAGAAACCGTCAAAAATAATAAAGGCGCGCACAGGTTCTTTTATAAAGTACTGACGGGTCAAGATGTAGCACCGAATTTACAATTTGTAGCGCATAATAATACTTATAGGCCGAAATAGCGATTTATAAAACGTTTGTTTTCAAGCGCCAGACAAGGAACGTTTATTTTCATAGATTCTTAAGAAGAGCCTTTCCTGAATTATTCTGAGTTGATTAGAGAATTCAATCATCCATGCCATCATTAATATGGCTTTACAGGTTCCGGTATCTGTAACAGTCATGGCCGGTGAGTAGTTTGTCCTGTCCTCGTCTTAAAAATATTCCTTGATTCGTTTTTCAGCTTGCTTAAACTGGTTGTCTCGGGGGTTTTAAGAAAAATCATAAATTATTTTAACCTTCTTATCGAAAGCCGGGGAGAGGGGGTATGGAGAAGATAGATTTCAAGGACTATCGGGATTTATTAATGAATGCCGATGCCAGTGAGGCGGATATATTGAAATATTCAAGAGTCGTTAAAGGCAAGACGGCCTTTGACTGGCAGCTTGTTGCCAATGAAGACTTTGTTGCGATAAGCGACGAAGACCGTGAGCTGGAAAATGCCCTGGCGATTGGTAACGGCATCGCCCGCTGGAAACGTCGCATCAATTTCAAGCGCAAACGAGCTAAACAGCCCGGCGTGCCGGTGCTGGTCTCTGAGGGCGACAGTTGGTTTCAGTTTCCATTTTTGATCGAAGATACCATTGATCATCTCAGTCAGGATTACGCCATCTGGTCGGTCGGTGCTGCCGGTGATACCGCTGAAAACATGTTAATGAGCAGTCATCAGGCGGAATATCTTGATGCGCTGAGAAAGTACAAGAGCGAGGTCAAGGCTTTTCTGCTGTCGGCGGCGGGTAATGATATTATCGGTGAAGATCCCGCCACAGGTATCCCCGTATTACAGAGTATCCTGCGGCCATTTAACGGTGATATCAGTGATGTCGATGGTCATATTAATGCCGATGTCCTGGCTGATAAACTGGATTTTCTGACGCAGGCCTACAGCCATACCATCGACACTATTCGCAGCGAGCCGGGTTTTGAACAGCTGCCTATCATTATACATGGTTACGATTATGTATTTCCGTACCCATGGCAGGATGATAAACGTAACCCTTCTCATGCGAGTAATAATCAGTGGTTGGGCCAGCCTCTGGATGCGCAGGGAATAATGGATAGTCAATTACGTCGTAAGCTGATGATTCAACTGATCGATGCCTTATACGAAGTGTTGGCAGAGCTTGCGGGTGATTCACAGACTACCGGTGTCTGGCTGGTCGATTGTCGTAATACCTTAACCAAGGTCAGCGATTGGGTCGATGAAATTCATGGCACCAGTGCGGGATTTGCCAAGGTAGCAGATAAGTTTAAAACTGTGCTGGCTCAGGTCGTGCTTGGGTAAGGCATTATGGGCTGGAACAATAAGCTTAAGAATGTCCGTGATCGTCTATCGGATCTGTACGATGACAACGACGATGCCAGGCGTTTTATCGAGGATGCAGGCTTGAGCAGCAAACGTATCAGAGGCTGGGGTGATTCGCCCCTGGTCTTATGGCACAACATTATCAAAGAGGCCGATAAGCAAAACAACATAGACCGCCTAATCGATACGGCACTTCTGGAATATCGTAATGACTCGTTTTTATCACAACTGAAAAATCCGGCTGCGCAGCCCGCCAGAGGGCCGGGCTTCGACGATGCCTTGTCCTGGCAGGGCAGTACCTTGGATGATGTTGAAGAAAAAATCATCAATACCTCACAATTATTACCTGTCTATTTTTTAGAACGCGGCCTGCAATGCGCCGACTGTGTGGTGCGGGTGGTGAATCCTGCCGAGGTCGGCAGCGGTTTTATAATTGATAACAATCTATTGGTGACCAATAATCATGTACTGCCCAATGCTGAGATTGCCGAGGCCTCGGTAATCGAATGTCAATATCAACAATCGCCCTCCGGTGCGGATAGGCCGGTAGAGAGATTCGATCTATCGCCGGATGATTATTTTATCACCAGTGAGACCAGCGATATTACCGTGGTTAAACTCACCGCTGATGTCAATCAGAAATACGGCGCGATAGCGGTTGGAAAAAATCGTGTTGAACCAGGAGAACGGGTCTCGATTATTCAGCATCCTGGCGGCGGCAGTAAACAAATTGCCATCCACGATAATTTTGTTGCCTTCAGTAATGATCAAATCATTCAGTATCTAACCGACACCATGCCCGGTTCCTCCGGCTCGCCAGTGTTTAATCAGGACTGGCAACTGGTGGCGATTCATCACAGCGGTGGCTGGTTGCGCGAACCAGGCAGCAAGACCCGCAGCTTTCGCAACGAAGGTTCTACTGTCGGTCAACTTATACAGTTATTAAACTGAGCATCAAATAACAGGAAGTCAACTATGAATCATCGACTCAGCGATCTAAAGGCCACCCTGGTTGACTTGTATGAGACTGAAGAAAAGGCTGTCGCGCTGGTGGATTTTATCATGGATATGGACAATGTCTCGACGCAAGGCGCACCGAATGAGATCTGGCACAGCATCCTTAAGGAAGCCAGTAAACAAGACAAAGTGCAGATGGTTATCGATAAGGCCTTGGAGGATTATCCGTCGAACGCCGAACTGCAGGCGCTTGCTGCATTGGATTGGTCAAGTGTCGCTCAAACAGATGATGCGAGCGTCGAAGAACAGGATCTCACCGCAGACATCACGTTGGAAAACACGCTGAAAAAAATCAATAACAAGCTGGTTCGGCTGGCAGCGGCAACAGTGGTATTTATTGGTGCGATCGCAGCGGCGTTAAATTCCATCTACGATTTTACCGACTCAATGTGCGAGAAGAATCCAAGCTTATTCTTTTGTTCCAAAGCTGCAGTTGAAGAACCGCTAACGGATATCAAGCCGATATTAAAGCCAGTTGATCCCCCTGTACAGCCGCCAGAAGAGCCTGCCATTGCTGTCGAATGTAAAATAAATCAAATCGAGAGAGATAACACTTGTCTGGATCGAGTTGCGATAGAAAACGACACGGTAATCTTTAACAATGAGACCGGTAGCCAGAGTTTCGATTTGAATGAGCCCGAGGCTCTAGAGAAATTCTTTGGTGAGATCTTTATCACCGGTATTGATTCAAGGGCCTATCACTCTGATCAATCGACGGCCTGGGAGCAGGCGTTTGATCAGTTGGGCATCGGTGGCATCATGATAAATGTCAGAAATCTCAGGCCCTCGGGTATCAAACCCGGTAAGAAGGTGTGTCCGGATGGCGGGGAGGATTGTCCTGACAGCGATAAGGTGCTGGAAAGTTATTCGTCCAAAGCGATCATAGAAATGATAGGGCGTGCCAATCAAAGCCAGAAGCAAGGCATTTCCATTCCACGCTTTATTGCCACTGATCATGAAGGCGGTAATGTCAGTCAATTGATGAAACGTAATTTGACATCACAAATTCCATCGCCGATGGGTCTGGCATCATTAAGAAATCTTGATGCGGTTCATAAAGCAGCAAATATTGCGGCGGCAGAGTTGCAGTTGCTGGGGGTTAATATGAAGCTCGGGCCGGTGGTGGATATCAATGCAGAAAAGGAAAACCGCGACATTCGTGATCGAAGTTTTGGTGATGACCCTGATGATGTGACCGCCCTGGCCAGAGCTGAAATAACAGAAAATGAAAAGCACTCGATTATTTCGGTCATTAAACATTATCCAGGTCACGGTCATACTGTCGAAGGTTTTGATACACCCGATCCTGCCATCAGTTACCACTTGCCAGCCACCATTAAAAATTCCATGGCACCGTTCCAGCAATTGAAGGCACTTAGCCCCGCCATCATGACCTCTCATATGCAGATCCAATCATTGAACATTGATAATGCCACCACGGATCGCAGGATGATTCATGATGTCCTGCGAAAACAGGAAGACACGACCATCAACAATGTCGCCTTCAAGGGTATAGCCTACCCTGGATTGCTGATGACCGATGACCTCAATGAGGTATCGTTTACCGCGACCTCGGAGCAGGCCAAAAAGATCAAAGTCGATGGCAGATTGAGTTGTCCGCAGGACGTGGCTGAAAATTATCTAAGTTTATTAAAACAAAATACACTCAAGGCCTTTGATGCGGGACATGATCTGTTATTGTTTTCGCATATCTTCGAAACCGATGCCCCCGACACCGACTACATCAATAAGAGTCAGGATTGGTGTGCGCGTTGGGCAACTTCGCTGGAGGAGTTTGCCCAGATTTATAACCATTTAAAAGATGCCATCTTTCCTCAGCATGATAATGATCAGTCCCTGGTGCGACAGAATCAATTACGTGAAACCTTGAAACGTATCTTTCGAGTCAAAAATCGTTATCTGTATTCTGATATCAAGCCAGACGCCAATCGTTTGTTGCAGGCAAAAAATACCAATCGTTTATGCGCAAATAAACTGTTAAAGAACTCAATTACCTTCATGCCCGCGGTTAATATCACCACTGAACTGCATTCGCTGAGAAATTTGTCAGCAGAACATAATGTATTATTTTATTCGTTTATCAATAACAAACTGGATCAGGTGTTGCCCAAGGAAACAATTCAAAGATTAAAGTACCGTTACCACAGGCATATCATCCGTAACCTGCAGGATAAGGCAGGGCATCACACAGTCCTTACGCTAAAAAAGAATCCAGTGATTGAAGAAAGTGAACATGAAGTAATTACACAAAAGATACTGGATCATTTAAGCAATACTGAAAACCCAACGCATATTATCTTTTACATTGATCAATACTATCAATCCTGGACGACTGCCCAAATGGCTATTCAGTTGATCAGTGATAGTCAATTGGTAAAGCCCGAGTATATTCATACCATCTTTGCCAGAAACCCGGTGGTACTATTTGACACGCGAGCGGATCGTATTCAGGCTTTGAGAAAAACCAATCTCTATATACTCTACAGTGCTTATGAAGAAGGCGCTAAATTACAGATTGATAATCTGTTCGCCAGCAACGACAAAGCCATGTCGTCAAATTTGCCAATCAAGATCCAGGCGTTGAATCCTGTCGTCAGTCCGATTGATGATCAGACTATCTATCCGTGTGAATAGAAATTTAGTTCAAAGTTCTTACCGCAAAATTCATGAGGGTCTGTCGGGAATCCTTGTTTTTTAAAAAAGCTGGATACCGGACAATCACTGTGTGATTTCCGGTATGACGATGGGGCGTCATTCCGGAAAATCCGAAGGATTTGTCCGGAATCCAGAGTTTTGATTTTCCTCCCCGTAGGCCATGCTGAATGCGTGAACGGACAGCGGGGCAATGCGGCAGGAAGCTGCATTGAGCGCTGCCAGTCAGGGATGACTGTCAGCGTGGCCTGCTATGGCCGTGAACGCATGAGGGAAGCCGGAGGCCATGGGCTTCGGGAGAAGTTTTCTTGGGTACTTCTTTTTGAAAAGAAGTACCTCACCCTGGGCGAAAAGGATCCTTTTTTAGATTTGGCCAGATCGCTCAACTATCGTTTCGCGTATCCGCGACTGACTTTTCTTTATGTGAGTAAAGATTCGTTAAGCAAAAGAAAGCACACCCCGAATGTCATGGCCTGAAGGCTACCTTCGTCAGCGTCAGTCACGACGGGTCGCCCATACATTCAATCCCTGAATGAATGGGCTCAATGGTGTATCCATGCACCATTGAGCCTGTGACTTCTCGCTGACTCAGCATGACATACGGGGATTGAACATCTCTACCCACTGAGTCATACGCGCAAGTCGCGAAATCCCTCCGCCTCGTCTTCCGGAAAACTCGTTAGAGTTTATGCGGAATCCAGGGTTTTGATTTTCCTCCCCGTTGGTCATGCCGAATGCGTGAGTGGGCAGCGGGGCAATGCGGCAGGAAGCTGCATTGAGCGATGCCAGTCAGGGATGACTGTCAGCGCGGCCTGCTATGGCCGTGAACGCATGAGGGAAGCCGGAGGCCATGGGCTTCGGGGAGAAGTTTTCTTGGGTACTTCTTTTTGAAAAGAAGTACCTCACCCTTGGGCGAAAAGGATCCTTGATGAGGACTATCCAATTTGGATTTGGTCAGGTCGCTTAACAATGGTTTCGCGTTTCCGCGACCTTCTTTTTTTTGTATGAGCAAAGAATCGATAGGCAAAAGAAAGCACACCCCGAATGTCATGGCCTTGAGGCTGCCTTCTCATTCGGCATCACAACGGGCCGCTTATACGCGCTGTCCCTGCGCGAATAAGCTGACGTTGACCTCCTGTCAACGTCTCCCTGCTCTGCCTCATGCTCAGCATGTTGTACGGCGATTGAAAACCGCTATATCCCGTATTTCCGGAAAATCTGTGTGGATTTATCCGGAATCCATGGTTTTAAAAAAAGCTGGATACCGGATAATCACTGCGTGATTTCCGTTATGACGATGGTCTGTCTTTCCGGAAAATCCGTATGGATTTATCCGGAATCCATGGGTTTTAAAAAAAACTGAACACCGGACAAGCACTGCGTGGTTTCTCCTATGGCGATAAAATGATTTCGCCTTCCAGCGACTGACCTTTCTTTGTTGTGTATATTTTTCTGAGAGTTTGTATCAGCTGTCGACCGTTAATTAACACGACGATTCGAATACTAATCTTGTGATGACATTTGATAGAAAGACTAATGCAGGATTTGGCTCCCCGGGACGGGCTCGAACCGCCGACCTAGTGATTAACAGTCACCCGCTCTACCAACTGAGCTACCGAGGAATAATCTGCTTAACTGAAGGATGCGTATGGTACTGATGCCTCGTGAGGCGGTCAATACGTTTTATGGTTTTTTTACCTCAGTGCTGCGGCCAGTCGCTGCATCGCCTGTTCCAGGTTTTCCATGCTGGTGGCAAAGGAAATACGCATATAACCCGGTGCGCCGAAGGCCGAGCCCGGCACCATCGCCACTTCGGCTTTTTCTAGTAGATACTCAGCCAGTTCGATATCGTTGTTGATGCCTTCGATTCGGTTGAGTACGCCGTTGAAATCCGGGAAGATGTAAAAGGTGCCATCTGCAGCCTGGCAATTGACGCCGTCGATTTGATTCAGCGCATTAAAAACGAAATCATGGCGTTGTTTGAACACCCCGGTGCTCTCGTGGATATAACTCTGGTCGCCGGTTAGGGCGGCCACGGCGCCTGCCTGAGCGATAGAGGTCGGGTTGGATGTGCTCTGCGATTGAATTTTGGTCATCGCCTTGATCAGGGTTGGCGGTCCGGCAACGTAGCCGATGCGCCAGCCGGTCATAGAGTAGGCTTTGGAGACCCCATTAACCACTACGGTTTGGTCTTTTAAATTCGGACAGGCATTAACGATGTTTTGGAAGCTATCCTGCCCCCAAAGGATGTGTTCGTAGATATCGTCGGTAGCGATCATGATATCCGGCCGGTTCTCTAACACCGAGCCCAGCGCCTTTAATTCATCCACACTGTATGATGCGCCGGTGGGATTCGATGGGCTGTTGAGGATCAACAAGCGGGTGTTGTCGCTGATCGCGCCTTTCAACTGTTTTTTAGTGATCTTGAACCCTTGTTCGATGCCGGATTTGATGATCACTGCTTGTGCTCCGGCCAGACGCGCCATGTCTGGATACGACACCCAGTAGGGTGCCGGTATAATAACCTCATCACCATCGTTTAGCAGGGCCTGCATTAAATTGTACAGGCTGTGTTTGGCACCACAGGAGACCAGGATCTGATCCTTGCTGTAATCGAGTTGATTTTCTTTAGAGAATTTCTCAATAATCGCATCGATCAAGGCCGTAGTGCCGGCGACCGGAGTGTATTTGGTTTGACCTTGGGTCAGGGCCTCAATCGCTGCCTGTTTGATATGCTCAGGCGTATCAAAATCCGGCTCTCCGGCACCCAGGCCGATAATGTTTTTGCCCTCCGCGCGCAGCGCGGCAGCGCGGCTGGTAACTGCCAGAGTCGGCGAGGGTTTGACATTTTTTGCACGATTAGAAATTCGGGTGTCCAACGAGGTCTCCTTAAGATTGCACAGCAGGTTCAAAGGCCGTGTAATATACTGCAATATTCCTGGCTACTGAATACTTATGGCGAAAGATTTTCAATTAATTTCCGACTATCAGCCAGCGGGTGACCAGCCTGCGGCAATTGCACAATTGATCGACGGCTTAGGGGACGGGCTGGCGCATCAAGTGCTGCTCGGTGTGACCGGTTCCGGCAAGACCTACACCATCGCCAATGTCATCGATTCGGTGCAGCGCCCGACCATGATCCTGGCACCGAATAAGACCCTGGCGGCACAACTCTATGGCGAGATGCGTGAGTTTTTCCCCAATAATTCGGTCGAGTATTTCGTCTCGTATTACGACTACTATCAACCCGAGGCCTATGTCCCCGCCTCCGATACCTATATTGAGAAAGACGCCTCGATCAACGAACACGTCGAGCAGATGCGGCTGTCGGCAACCAAGGCGCTGCTGGAACGCAGCGATACGGTAGTGGTGGCGACGGTGTCGGCGATCTACGGCCTCGGCGAGCCGGAATCGTATTTTAAAATGGTGCTGCATCTGGTGCGCGGCGATTTGATCGACCAGCGTACCCTGCTCAGGCGTCTGGCTGAGATGCAATACACCCGCAACGATGTCGAACTGCATCGTGGCACCTATCGTGTCCGCGGCGAGGTGATCGATATCTTCCCGGCCGAATCGGAGCGCGAGGCGGTACGGGTGGAGTTGTTCGATGAGGAGATTGAAAACCTTGCCTGGTTTGACCCCTTGACCGGTGAGATCCTGAAAAAAGTCCCGCGCCTGACCATCCACCCCAAGACCCACTACGTCACCGAGCGGCAGACCCTGCTCGATGCGATCGAGCTGATTAAGCTGGAGCTGGCCGAACGCCTGGCGCAGTTGCGAGAGCTGAACAAGCTGGTTGAGGCACAGCGGCTGGAACAACGTACCCGCTTTGATATCGAGATGATCCAGGAGATCGGCTACTGTTCGGGGATCGAGAATTACTCGCGCTATCTGTCCGGGCGCGAGGCCGGTGAATCACCACCGACGCTGTTCGATTACCTGCCGGACGATGCGCTGCTGATCGTTGACGAGAGCCATGTCACCGTACCGCAGCTCGGGGCCATGTATCGTGGCGACAGGGCGCGCAAGGAAAACCTGGTGGAATACGGCTTTCGACTGCCTTCAGCCCTGGACAACCGACCGTTAAAGTTCGATGAGCTTGAGAGGCTGGCACCGCAGACGATTTTTGTCTCGGCGACGCCCGGGCCGTATGAGAAGGAGCACGCCGGTCAGACCGTCGAACAGGTGGTGCGTCCTACCGGCCTGGTCGACCCTGAGGTGGAAATCCGTCCGGTCGCCTCGCAAGTCGATGATCTGCTGTCCGAGATCCATTTCCGCGTGGCGAACAATGAACGGGTCTTGGTGACCACGCTGACCAAGCGCATGGCGGAAGACCTGACCGATTACTACCTGGAGCAGAATGTCCGTGTGCGCTATCTGCACTCGGATATCGATACCGTCGAACGGGTGGAGATCATCCGCGATCTGCGCCTGGGAGAATTCGACGTACTGGTCGGTATCAACCTGCTGCGTGAGGGACTGGACATGCCCGAGGTCTCGCTGGTGGCAATCCTGGATGCCGACAAGGAAGGTTTTCTGCGTTCCGAGACCACGCTGATCCAGACCATCGGTCGGGCGGCCCGCAACCTCAATGGCCGTGCCATCCTGTATGCCGATCACGTCACCAATTCCATGCAGCGGGCGCTGGATGAGACCCATCGTCGACGGGAAAAACAACAGGCCCACAACCAACAGCACGGCATTACTCCCAGGGGCGTGGTCAAAGCGATTACCGACATCATGGAAGGCGCGCGCGACAGCAAGGCCAAGGGTTCTCAGAGACGGATGGTCGCCGAGGATGCTGCCCGTTACCAGGCCATCAGTCCGCAACAGGCGATGAAGACCATCAGGGAGCTGGAGGAAAAAATGTATCAGCACGCCAAAGACCTGGAGTTTGAAGAGGCCGCCAGGCTGCGCGATGAGATACAGCGGCTGCGGGATATGGCTATGGAATTGTCATCGTCGGCGGCCGGTTAGGCCGACTGCAGACGCGGACAGAATGGACAAACCACCGGGCGGGCGACATTTGCCACGGCATTAACTTATCAGCGTTATTAGCGGTTGTGAAAAATGAATTTACTCAGTATTCTATGCGGCCTTTGAAAACCGTCGGTTTGCGATACTTTCAACAGGCGTGTAGCTCAGTTGGTTAGAGCACCACCTTGACATGGTGGGGGTCGTTGGTTCGAATCCAATCACGCCTACCATTTACACAGGATTTGGCAAAACCTTCTCTTACCAGAAGTGTTTGTTTGTGTGAATGGTTGTTGTCGGTTTTCATCCGGCCAAGCAGACAAGCGTAATTTTAATCACATGACCCTTTGTAGGGGCCATCACTGGAGACTACCCCATGCCTACCATCACCCTGCCCGACGGCAGTCAACGTCAATATCCACAACCGGTTAGCATCATGCAGGTGGCTGAAGACATCGGCCCGGGGCTGGCCAAGGCTACCATCGCTGGCCGTGTCAACGGCGAGTTATTGGATGCCTGTGTCAGTATCGATGATGATGCAGACCTACAGATCATCACCGGTCGAGACGAGGAGGGTGTGGAGATCATCCGTCACTCGTTTGCCCATCTCATCGGTCACGCCATCAAGCAACTGTATCCGGAGACCAAGATGGCTATCGGTCCGGTGATCGACAAGGGTTTTTTTTACGATGTGGCACTAGAGCATTCGCTGACCCCAGACGATCTTGCAGCTATCGAAAAGCGCATTAAGGAACTGGTGAAAAAAGATTACGACGTGGTCATGTCGGTGGTCAGTCGTGATGAGGCCAGGCAGGTTTTCAGCGAGCGCGGCGAGGACTATAAACTGCAACTGGTCGCCGAGATCCCCGACGATGAGATCATCAAACTCTATCAACACGAGGAATACACCGACATGTGCCGCGGCCCGCATGTGCCGAATACCCGGCATCTGCGGCATTTTAAGCTGACCTCACTGGCCGGGGCCTACTGGCGCGGTAATGCCGAAAATGAAATGTTACAGCGCATCTATGGTACGGCCTGGGCCTCCAAGCAGGATCTGAAGGCGCATTTGACCATGCTGGAAGAGGCCGAGAAGCGCGATCACCGCAAGCTTGCCCGCAAGATGGATCTGTTTCATCTTCAGGAAGAGGCGCCCGGTATGGTGTTCTGGCATCCCAAGGGCTGGGCCTTGTATCAGTGTCTGGAGCAATACATCCGTCAGAAGATGCAAGAACATGGCTATCAGGAGATCCATACCCCACAGATAGTCGATAAGAGTCTGTGGGAGAAATCCGGTCACTGGGATAAGTTTCATGACGACATGTTCACCACCAGCACCGAGAACCGCGATTACGCCATCAAGCCGATGAATTGTCCCTGTCATGTGCAAGTCTACAACCAGGGTCTGAAGAGTTATCGCGACCTGCCATTGCGGCTGGCCGAGTTTGGCTCTTGCCACCGCAATGAGGCCTCCGGCACCCTGCATGGGCTGATGCGGGCACGCAACTTTACGCAGGACGATGCGCACATCTTTTGCACCGAGGAGCAGATCCAGGATGAGGTCGCCAACTTCATCGACCTGTTGTTTGAGGTTTACCGGGATTTCGGTTTCGAGCAGGTGATCATCAAGCTATCCACCCGACCCGAGCAGCGGGTCGGCAGTGACGCCATTTGGGACAAGTCGGAGCAGGCGCTGCAGATTGCCCTGGACAGCAAGCAACTGGATTGGGATCTGCAACCGGGTGAGGGTGCGTTTTATGGTCCGAAGATAGAATTTTCTCTGAAAGACTGTATCGGACGGGTCTGGCAGTGCGGCACTATCCAGGTGGACTTCTCCATGCCCGAGCGGCTGGGGGCCAGCTATGTCGATGAACACAGTCAGAAGCAGGTTCCGGTGATGCTGCATCGGGCCATCGTCGGTTCCATGGAGCGATTTATCGGTATTTTAATCGAGGAATACGCCGGTGCGTTTCCGCTGTGGTTGGCACCACAGCAAGCGATAGTCCTGTCAATTTCAGAAAAACAGGCCGACTACGCAAAAAAAATCACAGAATCCTTGAAAAATCAGGGATTCAGGGTCGATGCTGACTTGAGAAATGAAACTATCGGCCTTAAAATCCGCGAGCACAGTTTGCAGCGTGTCCCCTACCAGGTTGTGGTTGGGGCCAAAGAGCAAGAAAACGAATCCGTGGCCGTGCGTTCACGCAGTGGTGAGGACCTGGGTGCGATGAGTCTTAATGATTTCATCGATCTGCTCCACGCCGAAACTGCAAGCCGCGGCCATCACAGTTTGGAGGAATAATTATTTCAGTCGACAAGCAGACGCGTCTTAATGACAGCATCACTGCTGCTGAGGTCAGACTCATTGGTAAAGATGGCGAGCAAATCGGCATCGTATCGCGTAGCGAGGCACTCGGCCATGCCGAGGAAGCCGAGCTTGACCTGGTGGAAATTGTGCCCAATGCCAAACCACCGGTCTGTCGTATTATGGATTATGGCAAATACCAGTTTGAACTGAACAAGAAAAAGCACGCAGCAAAACGTAACCAGAAACAAATCCAGGTCAAGGAAATCAAATTCCGGCCAGGTACAGAAGACGGTGATTATCAGGTAAAACTGCGTAATCTTGTGCGTTTTCTGCAACACGGTGACAAGGTCAAGGTGACCTTGCGTTTTCGTGGCCGGGAAATGGCGCACCAGGAGTTGGGTATGGAGATGCTCAAACGCATCGAGGCCGACCTCGATGAATTTGGTAGCGTAGAACAGTTTCCCAAACTCGAAGGTCGACAAATGGTCATGGTGATGGCCCCAAAAAAATAGATTTTTCTGCAGCTACACCGGCGTCGGTTCCAAACCCGGTGCGGCAGGACACTTTTAACAAGTAAATTGGAACCAACGGAGACAACAATGCCTAAAATGAAAACCAACCGCGGGGCGGCGAAACGCTTCTCGCGCAGTGCCTCTGGCAAGTTTAAACACCGCCAGTCACATCGCAGTCATATCCTGACCAAAAAGAGTACCAAGCGTAAGCGTCAGTTACGCAATATCGTTGCGGTACACGATAACGATCAAAAATTGATCGCCAAAATGCTTCCCTATAATTGAGGTCTGAGACATGTCTAGAGTAAAGCGCGGCGTGACTGCCCATGCAAAACACAAAAAAGTCATCTCCCAGGCCAAAGGGTACTATGGCCGTCGTAAGAACGTCTTTCGGGTCGCCAAGCAGGCGGTTACCAAGGCGGGTCAATACGCCTATCGTGATCGCAGGCAGAAGAAACGTCAGTTTCGAGCGCTGTGGATCACCCGCATCAATGCCGCTGCCCGGCTTAACGGTCTGTCTTACAGCCGTTTCATGGATGGCTTGAAAAAGGCAGAGATCGACATCGATCGCAAGCTGCTGGCGGAACTGGCGGTGAATAACCAAGAGGCGTTCAGCGCCCTGGCAGAACAGGCTAAGGCCAGCCTGGCCGCCTAGTCGACTCGCCTCATCGACGATAACAGCTGAGGGGAAACCAGGTTTCCCCTTTTTTAATCTTCTGTCCGACATGTTAGATACCAACACATTATTGGAACAAGCCAGGCTTGCCGTAGATTCTGCCAGCGATTTAGCCGCGCTGGATCAGGTTCGCATCGATTACCTGGGTAAGAAAGGTCGGTTAACCGATTTGTTAAAACAACTCGGCAGCTTGCCGAATGACCAGCGTCCTGCGGCAGGGCAATCGATCAACCAGGCGAAACAGGCGTTGCAGCAGCATATAGAGACGCGTAAAAACGCACTGCAGAGTGCAGCTCTGGATGCGCAGTTGGCGAAAGAAAAGATCGATGTCACTCTACCCGGGCGCGGACAGCACAACGGTGGTTTGCACCCGGTGACCCAGACCATGCAGCAGATAGAGAGTCTGTTCGCGGGTATCGGCTTTGATGTTGTGTCCGGTCCTGAGGTCGAAGACGATTTCCATAATTTTGAAGCCCTGAACATCCCGGCCCACCATCCGGCCCGCGCCATGCACGACACGTTTTATTTTTCCGAGCACAGCTTGTTGCGCACCCACACTTCGTCGGTGCAGATCCGAGTGATGGAGCAGGGCGAGCCGCCGTTTCGTTTTATCGCACCCGGACGCGTCTATCGCTGTGATTCGGATATGACTCACACGCCGATGTTTCATCAGGTGGAGGGTCTGCTGGTCGACCAGCACATTACCTTCGCTCAGCTTAAAGGGCTGTTGATTGAATTTCTGCAACAGTTTTTTCAGCGCAGTCTGCAAATCCGTTTTCGTCCTTCCTACTTCCCATTCACCGAGCCTTCAGCGGAGGTGGATATCATGGGTGAGCGCGGATGGCTGGAGGTGCTCGGTTGCGGCATGGTGCACCCAAACGTGTTAAACAATGTCGGTATCGACCCCGAACACTACACCGGCCTGGCGTTTGGTATGGGTGTCGAGCGCTTGGCGATGTTGAAGTACGGGGTGGCGGATCTGAGGTCGTTCTTCGAAAACGATCTGCGCTTTTTACAACAGTTCAGTTAGCGGGCGATCATGAAGTTCAGCGAACAATGGTTAGATGAATGGTTGGGTGAGTCTGTAGACAGCGATTATCTGCAAGACCGTTTGACCATGTCGGGTTTGGAAGTGGACGGTGTCGAGCCGGCTGCGGCGGATTTTTCCTCAGTCGTTGTGGCGCGCGTGTTGTCGGTCGAGCCGCACCCGGATGCCGATAAATTAAAGGTCTGTTCGGTTGATACCGGCAACGAGACAGTACAAATCGTCTGTGGCGCCAGCAATGTCCGGGCAGGGGCTAACTTCCCATTGGCCCTTATCGGTGCAAAGTTACCAGGTGACATCAAGATCAAGCGATCCAAGCTACGTGGCGTCGAATCTCATGGCATGTTGTGCTCTGCAAAAGAGCTGGGCATGGTCGATGAGGCCGATGGTCTTTTAGAATTGTCAGAGGATTATCAGCCTGGCAGGGATATCCGCGATGCCCTGCAACTTGACGATAGCATCATTGAGGTGTCTTTGACCCCAAACCGTGGCGACTGTCTGAGCATTCAGGGGATAGCCAGAGATGTCGCAGTATTTTGCAATGTACCGTTTAAGGAACGGTCGGCGACAGCTTGTGAGGTCAGCAGTGACCGACAACGTCAGGTGCATCTGCACGCCCCCGGCGCTTGTCCGAAATACACTGGCCGGGCTATCTCTAATGTCAATACCTCGGCACAGACACCGCTGTGGATGCAGGAAAAGCTGCGTCGTTCGGGACTGCGCGCGATCAGCCCGGTGGTGGATATTACCAATTATGTCATGCTGGAAATGGGCCTGCCGATGCATGCCTTTGACGATGATCTTCTGAGCGGGGCGCTACAGGTTCGTCATGCAAAGGCGCAAGAGTCACTGACCCTGCTTGATGGTCAAGAGGTTGAACTGAACAGCGAAACACTGGTGATTGCCGATGACCACAAGGCGCTGGCGCTGGCCGGTATCATGGGCGGGCTGGACAGCTCGGTTACGGGGGCGACAAAGAATATTTTTCTAGAATGTGCTTTTTTTACCCCGCAGGAGATCATCGGCGATGCCCGAAGATACGGTCTGCATACTGATTCTTCCCACCGCTTTGAACGCGGTGTGGACTTCGACCAACAGTTGGCAACGATCGAGCGCGCCAGCCAACTGATCCTCGATATCTGCGGTGGTCAGGCTGGTCCAATTACCGAGGCGGTAATAAGCGAGCAGTTGCCACAACGCCCGCCAGTGCGCCTGAGACGCGAGCAGATTGCCCGGATACTGGGCCTCGGGCTAGCAGATGACAAGGTCGAATCGATCTTTCAATGCCTGGGCATGACGGTTGCTGCCAGTGATGATGGCTGGCAGGTAACGCCACCGAGTTACCGTTTTGACATCGCATTGGAAGTGGACCTTATTGAAGAACTGGCCAGGGTTGTTGGTTATGACCATATCAGAGCCGAGCCGCTCAGCACTTCTTTGAGTCTTAGACCTATACCGGCGCAGCGTCAGGGGCTAGATAAGATCCAGCAGTTGCTGTTGGCCCGCGGCTACCATGAGGTGATTACCTACAGTTTTATTGCCCCTGACCTGGAGGCACTGTTTGCTAATGGTAAGACGCCGTTAACCCTGGCCAACCCGATCTCGACTGACTTATCAGTGATGCGCAGCAGTCTGTTGCCGGGTCTGTTACAGACTTTGCAATACAACATAAATCGACAGCAGACGCGAATGCGTATCTTTGAAAGCGGTCTGGTATTCGAACCCGGTAGCGAGCTGCAGCAGACCCACAAAATTGCCGGTCTGGTCTACGGCAATGTACTGCCGGAACAGTGGGATAGTCAGGACTCAGGCGGCAATTTTTTCGACGCCAAAAGCGATGTCGAGCAGATCCTGCAGTTGTTTTGCGCAAACGATGCCGTGGAGTATGTGGCCGTTGAGGAAAAATCCCTGCATCCGCATCAAACCAGTCAAATTATTGTCGCAGGACGGCCCGTTGGCTTATTGGCGGCGATCCACCCCAGCACCCTGAACAGTCTGGGCATTAGCAAGCCGTGTTACGTGTTTGAGCTGGAAGTTGCGGCGATTTGTGGCGAAAAGACGATTAAGTTTAGCGAACTGTCGAAGTTTCCATCGATGCGCCGGGATCTATCGATTCTGGTCGAGGAGCCTCTGACCATTCGCAGGGTGTCTGACTGCATCAAAAAGTCGGCCTCGGAATTGCTACAAAACCTAGAGTTGTTTAGCGTATATCAGGGCGAAGGTATTGAAATTGGGAAAAAAAGTCTCAGTTTTGGCTTGACCTTTCAGAGATCTTCTAGCACTCTTAAAGATACTGAAGTGGATAGTATAGTGGATAAAGTTCTGGCTGCCCTTCAGAAAGAATTCGGAGCAACCTTGCGAGAATAACAATATGGCGCTGACGAAAGCGGACATGGCAGAACGCCTATATGAAGAGCTGGGCTTGAATAAACGAGAAGCGAAAGAGATCGTCGAGATGTTTTTTGAAGAAGTTCGAGCGGCCTTGGAATCAGGGAAGCAGGTAAAGCTTTCCGGTTTTGGAAACTTTGATTTACGAGACAAAAACCAACGACCGGGCCGTAATCCCAAGACCGGTGAAGAGATACCCATTACTGCCAGGCGAGTGGTCACCTTTCGTCCTGGCCAAAAACTGAAAGCACGAGTAGAAGCATATGCTGGAAGCGTCGAACAATCCTGATTTACCGGCCATCCCCGGAAAACGGTATTTCACCATTGGTGAAGTCAGTGATTTGTGCGCGGTTAAGCCACATGTACTACGCTATTGGGAACAGGAATTCCCGCAACTCAAACCCCTCAAACGCCGTGGTAACCGTCGATATTATCAACGCCATGACGTTATACTCATCCGCCAAATCCGCAGCCTGTTATACGATCAGAGATTTACTATTGGCGGTGCCCGCCAGCGGCTGTCGGGTGATGAGGCCAAAGATGACTCAAATCAAAGTCAGCAAATCATTCGTCAATTAAGAAACGAACTGGAAGAAGTGCTGGATATTCTCAGACGCTGATTCTTCATCTTCCGACTTTAATATTTCCTTTTTAAATTCGAGCGGTAACGCTTATACTCTCGCCTGGTTCGGGGCGTAGCGCAGCCTGGTAGCGCACCACAATGGGGTTGTGGGGGTCGGAGGTTCAAATCCTCTCGCCCCGACC
>JBCAUA010098717.1:0-40275 GCA_038406235.1 Peronia verruculata
GGGTAATAATAGATTGTAAAGCGCTTAGAGCTTGTAATTACGGGGATAAGCGCTATATAAATACTCTCTATTATTATCATATATAATACAAGATGTAAATAGCCATTATAACAATAAACCTTCATCATCTTTATTGTCATGGATTTAAAATTTCTGATAACAGCTCAAATTAAAGTTTCTAAGGACAGCTTCTCCTGGCTAATTATAAAGTTTTTCTCTTAAATCTCTTTGTGCATATGTGTAGTTTCAAAGTAGTTATTTGAATCAGTCAGATTAGATAAAATATATTTTTTTCAGAGTACAATAAATTACACTCTGTGCCAACCAATATAATCTATTCAGCTTGGACTTTATTGCATATCAAACGTGTTTGTAGATGAATATTTACATATATGTTGGACCGTATGATGATTTCATTTATATGTTTTATTTTTATGGTGATACACCTATTTAAGAAATAGTTGTTTCAGTACTATTTGATAGTGATGTGAGGTGTGCTTTCATTTTCATTTTTTTTCTTGATTACTGGGGAGATGCAAAGCTTGTTGGATGGTACTTGCTACTAGGTCACTGATACTTGTGGCACTAGGATAGGATGTGATGCACATCAAGTGAACAAGTCTAGCCTAATGATAAATTTAATGTGGTGGAAACAGCTGCTGGCTCATGCTAATTGATATTCTGACAACTAATGACTAATGCTGGCTCCTCCACCTGTGCTGGTGAATATTGAATGTGAATGCAAGCCTGCTTAAGTTGGGCCTCTGCCATTGTCATCTGTAGGCTCAGTCTGTGGAGGAACAGTCATTGTCAGCCCTTACTAATGCAGGGCCAATTGATATGTTATTATTTTAACGGTTCAAAATAATATTCAGACTGATGAGTTTTGTGTTCCTGGAGACAAGAAGTTCTTCACATTTTGTGTTAAGGAAATCTGCATGAATTTTTCATATTTTTGGGAGGAAAGAAAGGCGTTATGCAATTCAGTTATTTGTCTGATTGAAGCTACATAATTTTTGAGATAGCCTCCACCAGGAGGTTGAAAGACATATATAGAACGTACATAATTTTGATCTGTATGCTCAGCTCAGAACATATGGAAATGTCACAAGTGTGCAATATATTTTGGATGTTGGTTTAAATGCACGATGGGATAGATTGTCACAAGAATGATAAAGATTTGGCTTGGTGTAGACTACCCTTGCTTATTTGTATTCAAGCATAACTGATGTCTTCTGTGAGTAGTAGAACATCATTCCATAGGATTTCGATGCTAGAAGAATATGCAAAAAAATTTGACTGTGGACTTAAATTTCAGCACTGATAATCTTGGAAATGTGTAGCACCAATATAAATTAATCAGGAAGGAGAAAATGCAGGTTGAGACAACGACAGTCACAAAGAAGAGTAAGCTTGGAAGATGGCTGGTGAGTGAGGCTGAGTTTCAGCCATGGTTCTGATCGTAATTTCATAGTTGCCTCAAAATTTTTTATGTCAAATTTTTTATATTTTTTCAGACAAAAAAATTCTCTTCAGATGACACATGTATGATTCTGGATGTTTTTAAATATTAGGAAAAAACTATTTCTGTTTTAAGATAGTGTACATGTGAATATGACTTTGAAGATTGGCTGTGTAGTTTGTCTTGATCAACATTAAATGCAGAATTCCTGCATTAAAAATTGTTTGCACAATCATTAGTGAGCCAGACATCATGGAAGATATTATGATATATAACTGAAGAAAAAAATGATGTCTGTGCTGAGTATCTCACAGAAGGTATTGCATATTTGGCTGGACATATCTATTGCATCTTGTTTTTTTTTTGTTTTTTTTTTTACCAAAGAAATTATTTGTGACTTTTATGTATGTGTCTTTTTTGACAAAGAAATTGTGAACAACTTACCAATACATAGACCCATGAATGCATGTAGGATGCATGAAGTACATTTTTTTCAGGATAGGCCTATGGTATTCAGTTGTGTTGTTTCGGATGAAGGCCCATTACAACATTTTAGAAGATAGGCTGATTTTCTTTTCATGTGATATTTATTACCATGACTGCTTATTACAGGCTTGATATTATGTATTCTTGGCATTTAAGACATTGGTTGCATGATCTCTAGTGCATGATATTGGTTATTATAGATGGAAGTTATCCATTGTTATTAGAAGTTGTCTCATACAAAATTGTCATTTTAAAGTTGCTATCAAATTGTTTTTGCTCATTTTGTCCTCAGGAGGAGAGGAAGAAACAAAAAAAGCAGTTTGCCGAATTAGACAGCAAACCTCAAGAGGATCAAAAGGACAAGCCCACCAAAATGGACATGTTCCATCGCTTGAAGAGTGCGGTGACAAGTGTCATCCCTGGTAACCCACTGGCTCGGGACTTTGATATTCAAGGACAGGTAGCCAGCACAGGACCTGGCTTGTTGTGGAAGGTGTTCTCTGCAGTCAAGAAAAGCACAAAAGAGGTGAATCTTCATTCATACAACTGACTTTGAAGAAATAGAACAAGAATATGAGAGATTAGTTCCAGATATGTACAAATCTGATGATGAAGGCAAAATTTCTTTCACCTCACCAGTCTAACCTACTCAAGATAAGACGTTTGACTTTCTTACTAGTATAAATATAAAGTCACAAGCTCATTGCTGAATGATACAGACCAGCTGGTTACATTCCTTTATTTTGGTTTGTTTAGGAATGGGTTTTCTACTTGAAGATTTTGCAGTTGCAAAGTTTTAAGCTTAAGTGTCTGCCTATCTTTAATCATAGTACAGTGGTCTCCGCCTAAGAACCCGGCCATCGGGAGACAAAAAAAGGGGGCTCTTAGGCGGACGGGTTCTTAGGCGAATTGGAAAGTTAGGCAACCCCTCTGACCATAGACTGTCTTCACCACTAGGATTAGTTGATTGTTACCGTTAGTTAAAAAAGAATTATCTATGCGAATAAGTACAGCCTTCTTCCCTGTGTGCGTTATAATTAGATGTAGCAATTCCTGATCGTTTTAGTGTATAATAACATCAATATTGCCGAGCGCTTGAACGCCACGTGAGTTTTCACATAATGGTATCATTGTTTAATAACACGATATTGCTATGCTACCCTGTGGGTTATGACACGAGTGACTCAAGTGTTTACAGACCTACCGAAGAAGCAAAACAGCTGACCAGTCAGGAGGCTAAACTTACACCTCCTTATCTACAAAGCCAATCCCTAAGTGCTGTCCCACGTGTTGTCAAACAAAGCAATGGTTACGGGTAGTCAACAACGTGACCTGATTATGCAGTCATACATCAGCAATCACTTCCACTCCTTTGTCTACCTGTTCCCTCCACCCCGTCCCCATTTTACTGCACATATAGCACTGTGCATTTCTCTCAAGTGAACAGTATGATGTGGAATTATACCATAAGTACTCGGCTATCTTGGTCCATCACCGGGCTCTTCGATGGACTTTTTCAATTGGGAGGGCCCAGAGCGAGTTCTTAGAGGGGTAAATTATAGAGGAAAAATTCGGTTTCGCAGAAAGGGCGGGTTCTTAGACGGAGACTACTGTACTGAATAATATTTTGGTGCTAATGAAAGCTAAGTTATTTTCTTTCCTGACAGTTTCCTCCTGTGAACAGAGATTTTGAATATTTTTATCAAAGAGAGATTATCTTTAAAAGAGTTCTATTTGATCAATATTGGCATGCATGAAGGTGTGATTCCCTCTTTTGTTTTGCTTTTGGCTGTCAGGAAGCTTCAGTGTTTTTCTTTGAAAAGAAGGCAGTTGACAAACATCACAAGAAGGACAGGGAAGTGATCATTGAGGCATTACGAAGAGGGGTCCAACAGTTAACCAAGTTGAGGCATCCGAAAATTCTCTCTGTCATTCATCCTCTAGAAGAAACAAGGTATGTAATAACCAGTATTTCTTTCATCTTCTGCAAATTGTTGTGTCATTTCTCATTTGCCTTCTTTTTTCCTATCTCTTCAGCACTGATCACTTTACTGGTCATTCAGTTTGCAGCCTGTTCTCACTGAGTGTTCTTAGATTAATGTTTTGTAAGGACACCATTTGGTGAAGTTATTTCACTTGTACAGAATTTTATAGAAGTGGATAGGTTCTGGTTCTGATTTTGTATTATCATACATGTTTTGAAGTAGTTCTTACAAATGGTTTATTTTCTTTATTCGAGAGCCTAAAATGTTGAGTTTGTTCCAGCAGATATTACATTATATTTATTATTAATACCACAGGAACCTGTTCCACAAACAGCGACTATTTAATCATGGTTGTGCTGGATGAGAATTTACAAATATTCAGAAAGATAGCTATAAATAGTGCCTAATGAAAGAAGAGTCAAAAGGTGCTGCATGCACTGAATAAACTGGATAAAATAAAAGAAGTGAAAGGAATGAAAGGGTTGTTTTACAACAGTATCACCACTTAAACATTAAAGACTATGGAATTGTTAAGTACAACACAGTAAATACACCTGTATTGGCAAAACACAGAGTTAGCACAGTAAATTTTGGCAGAAAACAAAGAATATTATACATTGCATTTTTTTTTTTTTTTAAATCGCAGACTCTGCCAACAGCCAAGTTGAGCAAAAATTAAACTGTGAGTGTGTTGTAATGGCAATTTGTCACACCAACAACCCCTGACCTCACACCCTCCCCACATCCTCATGGAAAAAGAACATGAATTTTATTCTTATAACTAGCAGCATGAAAGTTTGCTGAACCATTCATAGGTGGCAACATGGAATCTCCCTTTGGGTCTCTACTTGCAACAAGAACCATGAGCTTGTCACTTATAGACTCAGGTTTGACTGTTATCTCCTCATGATAGTAGCTGGGGTGCTGTGACAGTGTCAAATCAAAGCTGCATGCAAATGATGGTGGTCTGCCCATGGGCACTAATAGGTTGTTTAGTGGACAATCTTCCTATCTGGTGGGGGGCAAGGGGAACTGGCATAGCATTCTCCACTGGGGAAGTGCTGCTACCTGGATGGGACACACAATGTCTTTTGTCTGACCTGCTCTGGCTAGCCAATCACCAGGGAGGTGAGGGTGATGTCTTAGGGCATACTGGACCGTGTTGGCTGGAGTCTCATGAGCGAAGTCTGGTGTAGAGGCCCCGCAATCCCTGTTTACTGATCTCCAGGGAAGAATGACCTCTAGTGGTGTGTAGAATGCGAGCAGGAGTGGTGCTGCCCTTGAATGGTGGAGACTCAGACTGGCACCACCCGGTTGGGTTAATAAATAGTGGTGGCTGCCTTGTCTGGCACATAAGACTGTGCTCTAGGACAGGTGGTGCTGGCTTGACATGGAGAGGAGCCAGTGGTCTTGCCACCTCAGGGCAACTCTTCATCACACATGTTTCAGGGCTCTTGATGGGAATCGTGACCTGCTACGCCCCTGGGTTCTCAAGGATGTCCTCCAAACCTGATGCTGGTAGACGATGATTAATCCCAGCCAGTGCTGTCTTCAGCCTAGTATTTGGGAGTATTTGGAACAGCTTAATCCATATTTACTGGTATTACTATCCACATGAGATGAATCCCTTGACCTATCATTTTATCATCTTGGCACAACAGATGCACAACATTTCTAGCTCGCAGTATATGGGTATTCATATCAGAGCACCATGAAAGTTTCACTGCAGGATTATCTCCCACTTATACTGCAGTTTTGCCCATTTCTGCCAAAATGGCATTTCAAAGCTTGTCAAGGATCATTTATGGATCCAGATCAGGTGTTGTATTAAAATTCACAGTGTGATTTGACAATGTTTGAAAACCAATGCTGTTAATGTGCAGTAGGTTTTCTGCAAATAATGTATTTCAGTTTCCGACTGTTGCATTTATGTTTAGATAACCAGTTTATATTTGGTTTATGCAGACTGATGTTGAAAGCAATGGTAGTGTTTGTGTTTTGTATCTTCTCTTTCCCAGTGTCCCTTCTGTGTTGTTTTAATCCCCATTTCCACCCGTTCCCTCAGTTGTGTATATTAAAGAAAAATAAAAGAATGGAGCGTCGCTATCACCGACAGCTGGGCTTTTGCAGTTTTGTGTATTTAGTATCACTGATTTCATTAAAATATTAAGACTTTTTGACTGCAGTCAAAGTCCCTGCTATCTCGAAAAGATAAGAATTTTTTGTTTTAGAATCTAAAAAAATACAGGTGAAGACTTCAGTGGTAATTCATTAACTCTTCAGCCAAGTATCAGGTTAAGATATTCTTATCTTTGAATTATTTCATATCCAACTGCTCTGGTGATTGTAGCTGCACTGAGTTGTTTTACGAGATGTCTTTAGTTTCCTAATTAACATAATTAACAACAGTTTTTACTTAACATAGTAAAAAATCATTGATTGCTTCTACTTGGCACTTATTTCCACTGAGCATTGCTCTGTTAGTATCATGACAGTCATGACACTCACGTACTTTGTCAGCTCTCTGGGAAGCAATTAAGGCAGCTGCCTGTTACATGCTCAAATGATTAACAGTTTAGTAGTAAAGTTCTCTTTCTATGATATAAAATATTTTCTCCCCATACAAAATGTTCAGCTGTTGTGGTATTGAAATAAATGTGGTTATCGGATCAGTATTAGTTTTTACATCTCTAACTTTCTACTCTTATTTTTTCAACTCCAGGGAAGCCCTTGCCTTTGCCACAGAGCCAGTGTTTGCCAGTTTGGCCAATGTTCTGGGTGCACATGACAATGTCAGTGGTGCTTCCAAATTCTTGGCAGATTTCCAGTTATACGAAGTGGAGATCAAACATGGCTTACTTCAGGTCAGTTTCACTGATGTTACAAAAGAAGATCTCATGTTCACCTCTAGAATAGGAGTGCACACCAAGCTGAGAGATATTCTATCTGGCTCTTGAAATTACTCAATCTCAGAAATGTCAGGAAACTGATGTGCTTAAAGATTTACTGACTATATATTAGATATAATCAGGTGCTTTACAAATAATGCACAGTACATGAAGAGGGCACCTTTTTTATATTGCTACTAAAACCTGAACTCTCATTTCCTGAACATTATTGGAACTGTTTGTTGTTTAGCCACTGACATGCCAGCAGTTTCTTGTGACATTCTTAGGACCAGCATAGTTATCACCTCTAAGTTAAAACCGATATTCTTCACTCATCATTCATCACAGTACACTGTCATGTCTGACAACTAAGCCACATTCACAGAGCATAGGCTAGAAATGTTTAACATAACATAGATTAGCATGTATGATTATTTGTTTTATTTGTTTAATTTCAATGTTAACATCGAACTGCATTCATTATCTTTAAGCAATACAGTGGTGTCCAGCTAAGAACCTGGTCATTGGAGAAAAAAAAAAAAAAAAGATGGACTCTTAAATGGACAGACTCTTAGGCAGATTGAAAGATTGTGTGGCCCATCTGACACTATCTTGACTACCAGAATCAGTTGATCATAACCATTAGTCAAAGATTTATTTATTGAAGAAGAACAGCTTTATCCATTGTGTGGATGCGTGTTTTGTTTTTTAATCTAACAGTTCCAAACCTTTCTTGATTAATATAGTCATCAGTAATGCCCAGCTTCCTTCAAACCTTTTGTGAGTTTCCATATCATAATATCCATAGGGTGAAAACTGGTGCTATAATATATTACGTTATAGACAGTCGCACAAATGACTCATACGTTTACATTTAACCAGACCGACCGAAGTAGGAAAACAATTGACTATTAAACAGGCTGAACTTATTCCTCCTTACAATCCAGTCCTAACTGTGGGTGCTGCCTAGTATGTTTTCAACGAAGACATAGTTATGATCTAGTCCACATGTGCCCTGATCATGCAGTCATACATCATCCTCACTCTCCATCCCCATCTCCCTGTTCCCTTTGCCCCTTCCTCATTTTACTGCATTCTTAACATTGTGCATTTCTATCAAGTGGACAATCTGACTTAGAATAACATTATGAGTATTGCCTGTCTTGGCCCAGCATTGGGCTTGTAGAGATTTTTTTGGGGGGGGAGTGGCTTATTAGGCACATCATTTTTAACGAAAGTATCCATTTTGCAGCAAGGGCAGGTTTTTGAACAGACGGTGTTTTTGGAGGGTGGGTACCTTGGCAGAAACTACTGTAATAACTTTAGACTACTTTCCACATTCAACAATAATAAACTGCATTCAGATTAGAAATCAGCATGTGTTAAAGGTTAAAATCTTTTAAAAAGATTTTTTGACATTTTATCTAAAGTTATTAAGATATGATTTTTATCAATGCTGGTGGGAGACATACAAGAGGTTAGTCTTTGCTACCTGGTTTGATGTGTTCTTAAGGTGAGGTAAAACATTTCCTTCACATTTTGTGACTTGATTATATTAGTAAAAAGAAATAATTTGTTCTCACCTCTTTCAATCAGATTTTAGAAGGCCTCGGCTTCCTGCACAATGATGCTAAAATGATCCATCGCAATATTTGTCCTACTTCAATCATCTTAGCCAAGACAGGAACCTGGAAACTTGCCGGCTGTGAATTTGTGCAGCAAGCAGAGACACCACAGGACCAGAAGGTTGGTATGAGAAATGATTGACAGATTTTTACAAAGTTGAAGAAAACAGTGATGCCATGATGGTTGCAAGATTGCATAGTGAAGTTCATCTGATAATTAAGGCTTATAATTTGTCAAATATTTAAAAATTTGGCATCAGCTTAATATAAGGGCTGTCTGGAACGTAGTGAGAATACTAACCTAAAGTAAACATTTTTATTTGGATCTAACTAAAACTCACATGGGAGTTGCTGTCATTCTTTAGCCTCCGTGGAGATTGACAGACTTTCTTCAATTTTGAATCAGAGAATAGATAGCCTCCCTGAAAAAATTTGCATCAAGTGATGAGAACCATCTTGCATTTCTTCACTGAGATTGTCATCATTGTCAAACATTTTTCCACCAAGATGGCATTTCTGGGGTTGTTCATGTCAGTGCTATGGGGTGGGTTTGGTGAAATCCCCATCTGTAGCGATGGAGCCAGTCTGTTGCAATTTCACTTCAATGGGTGTTGAGTTACCGTGCAGAAGAATAGGGCCCATGCTCAGAAGTCCCTGGCTTATGGAGCGGACAGCTTCTCTCAGTCGGTCAAGTGTTTCACAATAACGGGCGGCATGAATCCATTGTCCATGAGGCAAAATGTTGAACAGAGGGATATCTTTAGCATTCCAGGACAATGGTAGCCATAAGTGTTTTTTTGCCAAATGCTGCACCTTGAACATTTTTGTGGCTGGAGATGATGGATGCTTTCTAAGTGATGGAACCCTTTTTGTTTCTGACATTGCATGATACATCCATATCTCATTACTAGTTATCAAATGTTCAAGAAATCCTTCACGATTTCCTTTACAGTCCCAACAAGTTCCATTATAGCTAAAAGGATTCTCACTGCCACCATTACTTCGCCTGTACCGATTCAAAAGGTTTTGTGAAACATTGACTCGCTGCAGCTTATAGTCCTCTGTTAGCTGCTTTGGAACCTATCTGGCCGAAACTTCCCGATAACCCAAGTCCGTATGGATAATTCCATGAACATTTTTTTGCTAACTTTCAAGAACTGAAATTTCGGTGTTTTGAATGAGCTCATTAACGCTGGCAACGTTTTTTGCGTGTCTTGAAAATTGTTGGCGAGAATTATTTTCGGGCTAGTACAGTGATATACATGACTTTTGCTCAATGCATGCTTACTTTATAGATGGTAACAATTTCATCATGGATCTTGGTAGGATTTATTTTTTTTTTTTGCATGCAAAAATTGCACCATCCTTTTCATTTCTACCCCTTTGACCATTCTTCAGTGAGAGCCGCCACGTTTAATTTGACATAATGATTTAATGTGTTCAACACCGATGCTGATTTTTGGCCACAAGAAAGTGCTTAACATCTCCTGTTGTACACTGTGTCCAGATTTAAAAAATATAAATTAGTCTGAAAGTTATGGCTACTTTTGTCTTAATTTCTAGAAACCTTTTTTGGGATCTAGGGAATCAGTTTTGAGAATTTATATTTGTTAGATAATGGTTCAAATGTGTGAAAATCAGGAAAGAGAATATTAAGCACATGGACTAAAATTTGGTTTGCAATTGAGAAATGGGACATGATGATGGGGGATATAAATTAAATGTTTGTGGTAAGTTCATGGAGGGATAGTAGGACAAAGGTGATGGTTTTTGATGTAAGAAGCCAGGACATCCCATACATTGACAAAAATCAGGAGTAATTGAGCAGCTTCAATATATTGTATACAGTAGTTACATTATTGATACTTCCCACGGAATTATTTGTGGAAGTGATTATAACTGGTTTGATGAAAGCAGGATGGCTGTTTGTTTTCTCTTGTAAGGTTTGACCAGAATTACCTGCTCTATTTTTGTCTCCTTTGTGATTTAAATATAAAATAGATCATGGTATCTTTAAGTCCAGTGCAAAACCCCATCCAGTAGCTCGAGTTGTGATCAAATTGACATCATCAAAGTTGTCTAAAAGGGCAAGAAAAGAAATCTCCACAGTTTGACAGTAGTAACAACATAAATAACATCAATTTGCATGTTGAAATATAGTATCTTTTTTCTCTTTTTTTTTTTTTTTTAATGGCATGCTTGGATGCCCATGTGTTCAAAACATTTGCTGACAATACAGTTGTAAACAGGTTGTCCTTTTGCTGGAGCCTGGAAGAGAAGCCTTATTGTTGATGTCAGCTGTCACCATGTTGACAGGGATCTGGTTATATGTAAATTCAGTCAGCTTGGTATCATTTACATTGTGTAATTCATTCTGTGCTATCCATAGCCACAGCACTGCCTGATTTCAAAGGGAGAAAGGCAAACTTATCAACTCTTGAGAGCTTTTAGAACTGAGCCCTTTTTTGCACTGTTTAGATGGACACTCAGGAAGTGTACCCAAATCAATAACTGCCCTGGATGAAAAGCATGAATGATTTTTAAGGTCCAACACTTGTTTTGCTATCTGTCCCTTGACTTTTTTATATCTGAAGCATATAAACTTAAAGAGTTGTTATTAAGGACCAAGCAAGCTTTGAGTAATGTCCTCCCTGTTTCATATGTGTGTGTTTTCTGTTCTATTGTATCACAGTCTTAAAGTTAAAAAATCGTCTGGGTTTCCAGGACAATCCTTCATGAAGAAGTTGCAAATCAGATGCTTATTCTTTCTTATTTAATCACAGCAAATAATAAAGCAATAAGAACTCTTGGCTGAGTAACTTTTTTTTTTCTGTTGTGCTATATAAGATTTGAATACAGATCCAAAACAGTGTTTGAAAGAAGAAATGCAGTTGATGTTCATTCCTTTTTATGGAAACAGTGTCATATCAGTAAGGATTCCAAGATAGGCCTGGGTTTTGTGACAGATGAGATAGACTCTAATTCTGAATTTTTAAATTTTTTTTTTATTTTTACAAGTGGGACTTGCATTTACATAGTGGGGTGTATGGCTGATTTCTCTTATATTATATGTCTTTGTTTCACACCAAGTGTGACTCATAACTACGCCTGCTGAACATTGGTTTTTTTATTATGTAAGGACACATCATTTTCTTACCACTTAACTCTGTCAGAAACCACCCAGGCACACAGTTGCAGGCTAAGGGCTAGATGTTCACACAAACATTTTCTTAGTCCCTTCACGGATATTTTCAGTCTAAGTGTCAGGATGCTTATGACTCAAGCTGCTGTTTTGCTCATTGTTGTTCACAACTGATCACTTAGCTAGTGGTAGTTTTATAGGTTCAGTACTAATGATTACACCATCTGTGTCTGTCAGTGTAATAAATAATATCTCTATGAAACTTAGTGTAAGTAGAAAATTAATTATTTGTTACACTTTCTTCTAAAATCGCAGGCTTTGTTTGCTTGTCAAGACTGGCGCACAGACATGCCACGAGAAGCTCAGCCCAATCTGGACTTTCTGGCTCCAGAATATGAACTATCTCAGAGATGTTCAACCGCCAGTGACATGTTCTCATTTGGTATTCTGATGTTCTCATTATACAACAAAGGCAAACCACTCTATGAATGCAGAGGAGAGTTACGCACCTTTAAGCATAATGTGGAAGAGGTAAATATGTTTGCCAGCTGTTTGGAATTGGCAGTCTTATCTGCTGAATACTTGATGTTTGTAAAGCAGTCTATTTAATTGTAGTGATACATGTGAAGAAATATATCATAATTTGAAACAAGATAGTTTTCACCACTATAACCATTGTTTCTAATAAGTAATTCAGTCTTGCAACCTCTCATTTCTCACCTTGAATCATGCAGCTGTGCAAAAAGGTTATCATAGAATGTCACATTTTTTTTTTTATGCTATACCAGCAGACTGGTAACAACATTAGTGTTTCAATACATAGTATCAGAGAGCTACATTGGTAGTTTTAAATTACATTACTGTGATAAGGATATAGCAAATAACTGTTTGCTCTCTTGTGGTGTTATCCAGCTCAATATGCACATGAATGTAACTACTGATGACAGTTATATTACTTATTGAAAGTTTTATCATTTGTAATAGTGCTGCTTCAGAATTATTTGTTTTCTTTTGATAAGATACAATCTAACAGAAGAGGAAATGTCATATTTGGTAATGACTTTTGTTTCAGCTGAGCAGTATACGTGGCTCCTTATTGGCAAGTATTCCTTCAGAGCTCATTGACCATGTCAAGCTTTTGTTGAATTTGGAACCGGAGCTGAGACCAGATGCTCCACAGATGATGAAGGTCAGTTTTAGATTATCTCTTATACTCGTACTTTATATTCAGAGGAAAGCATTTGTGTACAAGGGCAGTGAAAAACACAAAATCCTGGTGATCTTCAAAGTCAACAGGAAGCTGAAAAAAGTGCTCATACAACATTACTGCTCTATGTTTATAGCATTTTAGACTTATTCAAACTTGTAGGTGATATCTCATGGCCTTCCTGAGCAGGAGAGCTGGCAGATAATGTCATTAAAAAATAGGAGAATGGCTTTGTGGGTTAATTCAATAGAATTGTTATGGATTAACTCATCAAAAGTTGTGCTACAAAAAGTTTTCACAAAATGTCAGAAGTATTGCAAAATGACGTATGCTAATAGCAAAGAGCAGTGATGATATGAAAAATGGTCTTGCTCATCTGGAAAGACAGAAATTAGGAAGATACATGGATTCAAAAGATGCCTTGATCACTGCATAAAATTTATTAATTTAATGTTCTCAGTGGATTAGTATAGTGCAGTTTACGTGGGCGCTGTTGAACAGTGGATTTATTTTTTTCTCTTTTATTATCCATACTATCAGTGGTTGACTGTTGAAATTTGCTCAAGAAAACACTGCCTTTATCTCAGGCACATTTGCTATATATTTCACCCCATGTTATTGTTTAGCATTTTACCCTAGCTATATTTGACTTTATGACAGAGTTTGAAAATACATTGAACTTTGATTGACACTACAATTTATGCTAAAGTAAACTTGATTTTTTGTGGAATACACTTGAAAGAATTGTCGCTAATGAGACAAATACTTTGTTTTGAAAATTATCCAGATACCATTCTTTGAAGATATGGCATGCATTGCACTGCAGTATATTGATTCCCTGTATCAACGAGAAAACATTGAAAAGTCCAACTTCTTCAAAGGCTTACCAAAAGTCGTAGAGTGTCTTCCAAAGGTTTGTCATTGTTCTTCACTTTACTTCACTTATCCCTTGACTTCCATAGATATTCTCGTTACCTGTGAACACATGTTCACCACTTTTCTCCATTTGTCTCTATCTTCCACCACCCTCTAGGATACTGCCAGATTCAGTCTTGTCCATTCCTGCACGTGGTCTTCCCGTCTCTTTCTCTGTCTTCCCTGTCTCCAGCCTTCATTAACTGTACCTTGCAAGATTGTTTTTGCAAGCCTATTGTCATTGTTAGGAGTAGAAAAAACTATATATTTGACAGTTTCATCCATTTTAGCTTGAATTGAGTTTGTGGATGTGTGAAAATTTGTGAGGTGATCTATCAAAGCATCAAATGAATTGCATTATATTATTTTCTTTGATACAATTATTTATATTTCTGTGATCAGGCAATTTGTTGTTGTTAAGAATTCATGATATTTCTTTTATCTGTTATGTGCACATATATTTTGTTGTATAATAATAAGCTTTTTAGTTAATCAGATTCATTGTTCACCATATACAATGGATGGATTTTATCTTGGTATGTTCTTTTTTTCCCCTGTCAGTATATCAACCAACTGCTGAGAGTTTTATCCTTTGTTTGTCTGTTTTGTCTTTCAGCGTGTGAGCCAACAGCGCATTCTGCCAGCCTTGTTTAAGGAAGGTGTGAATGCTAACATGGTGCCATTCATCCTGCCCAGTATTTTTATGATCTCAGAGAAATCCACCAAGGAAGAATATCAGGCTCTTGTCCTGCCAGAGCTCATACCATTCTTCAAAATCAGAGAACCTGTGCAGGTAGGTGAATGTACAATTTGCTTCCAACCTTGATGACCAGCTGGTATCCTTTATGTGTCCCTGTTTATTTTATGTGTACAGAGGTTGCTGAAAATTCTGGTTCGATCCAGAAAGGACTTTCTTTAATTAGCTCTCCAGTGCCAAAAGACCTTTATCGTTTCTTCACCAAACTTTACTTTCACTTTCTCAAAATGGTTAAATCTACCTGGAGGCCAGGTCTGCCATCACATGTAATTGTTACCAACCCCTGTTTTTTCTTTCTTCTCTGGTGTTTTAAAAAGAATGCCAAGATAAACCATATGTTCCCACTTTGATTGGCCTAGTGGGACACAAGAGTTTCCTTGATGTTGCAAACTTGATGTGTTTCATGGTATATAGTACAGTAATCTGAGATCATGGGTCATATGGAAACATTGTGTATTAGTGGGTGGATGTTTTTCCATACTGACTATGAAGCTGAAGAACTGAAACCTGTCAAGCAGTTTGTTTCTTGCTTCCTTGCTCAGCTGCCATCTTGTGATAACCACGGTGGACAAGCCACATCCAGAAGTGTAGATTCCTTTCCATTGTTTCCACAGCCTAGTGGATTTACTGGTTACTTCAGTCTTGTTTGGCAGACCTTAGATTGTCCATAGTTAATAAGATAGATCTAGTTCAGTAACTTTAGTAGGAGTAACGAAAGACTCTCCTTTGGTTGCACCTTGGATCATAATGGATTTTAGCTTATTATTTTTATAGATATTATGGTAATAACATGATAATAGTGCTTGTGCTTGCCAGTTACCCCAGTTTGTCTTGAAGTACAAGGATTGTTCCAGAAATAAGGTAAGTAAGGCCATAACTCTCAAACCAATTGTCATATCTAAATTTTTCAACAGAAAATTGAGGATCTATCTATAGAGCACCAGTGCTGAAAGTTTCAACACTATTAATGAAAGCATTGCCATGCTGCATGGAAACAAAAATGGCTACCCTCATTGCTGAGTGGTCAAAGGAAGAGATTCGTGCTGTGATAAGATTTTTATATCCAAAGGAAAACTTCCTTCTGAAATCCATTCAGAATTGGCAAGCGTGTATGGAGAAGGTGTTATGAGCTTCAAGCAAGTAATTTTCTGGTGTGATGAGTTTCAGCAAGGGCGATCAAATGTGCAAGATAGACAACGTCCAGGGCGGTCATCTTTTTCACATTCAAACGAAAATGTGGAGCTTGTTGAGACTGTTTTGTTAGGACAGACGACTCAAAGTTCTTCTCGCCCGAAAGGGCGGAATTTGGTTGACGTTTTGGAAACTGGTCAGACAAGAAGTGCTGCTAGATACTGTAAAACACTGGAGAAACTCAGGAAGGCTGTGCAGCGAAAGAGACCTGGGCGGCCATTGAAGGGTGTCGTTTTCAACATGACAATTCCACCCCCAATACTGGAGACATCACAAAAGACTGGCTTCAAATGTATGAGCGGGAAATTTTACCAGATCCTCATAGCCCTGGTCTGGCCACATTGGACCTCGTAAGCGTCATTTGGCTGGGAGAAAGTTTGACAAGGATGACGCACTGATTTCGGCGGTAGAGGCATGGCTGAAGAGTATTGACACAAATTTCTTCATGGAAGATATTTTTGCCCTCTTGAAACGCTGGAGAAAATGCATCGATCTTCATGGCAATTACATTGAAAAATAGACATATGATGGAGAGTATGTTTTGTAAATTTCTTTAAATTGTATTGAAAACTCTAGGCGTTATGGCCTTACTTACCATATTTCTGGGATAACTCTCGTAAATTACCATTCATGCTGCAGTCTTCATCATTACCCTCATAATCACGAATTAATTCTAAATGCATCGGACCATGGGCCAACTACAAGTAATCTCCCAATTCTCCTACCTTGTACTTCCTTGTTGATTTCATACCAGGTCAGCCATGCCTTCTTTATGTCAATTTGACCTCATGTTCTTGAAGTATTCCTTTGTTTCTTAATCTTGCTCCCTTTGAGCCTCATGTGGGATTTCTCAATAGTGTCACTAGTCCATTACCACTCATCTATTTGCAATCCTCACATGAATGTGGCATAAATTTGTTTTCAGGTGATGCTGATGTTTCTGCAAAACATGAATCTCCTGCTGAGTAAAACACCCACCCAGCAGATCCAGACCTATGTCTTCCCTCTTATTTTCTCAGCTTTGGAATCGGACAGCCCTCAGATACAGGTAAATTCGTAAGAACTATATATCCAAATGGTGAAGTGAAATATGGGCTGAAGTCTGGAGCTATTCAATAATGGTATTGTTTATGTAGAATTTATATCGTTATAAGAAGATCTATATCAGTAATTATCTTGCATGTATGGAATGATAGCAGTTATTAACTTTGCTACAAAGGTTTTTGTTCTTAGTTCCTCAGTTTCTATTTGGAAGATTTCCCAGAATGCTGGAATTGATTTTTCCCCCTCTTGTTTCTCTCTCTCTTTTTTTTTTTTTTTTCTTTTGTATGAGGGACTGCTCTTTCTATTGCAACAGATCTGTTTCACAGCTGCAATTCTGAAACCAAGAGTTATATCGAGCTTTAGTAGCACTTGTTTATCTCTTGAATTTCTGGCAACAGTGAAAAGGATAAGAATAATTTATTCTTGACTATTATTAGTGAGCATTCGAATCCTCTGAAGCAAAACTTTTGAGACTTCTTTGATGTATGAATATTTATATCTTAAATATATATATTTATAATGCATTTGAAATAGGGGTTACCTAGTGGCATTTATCTACTTTTATATAAAACTACACTCAATCATGTTGCAATTGTAGCAGGATTCATTTGATAGCATATCTATATGCTTATACAGGTATATTTGCATGTTGTAAAATGACATTTAGAGTAGCAGCCTTTCAATGGACTTAGATTATGGACCAGTATAGTAATTGTTGTGAGAATTTTATTTTTGTCTTTAATATTATGAATGCAAGTACTTGTTTTTTTTTAAATAGAAATTATCAATTTATTCACCAGTTTCATTTGCCTCTTTATGTTCTTGATATCTTAAAGTTGAGAAGCTGTTTGTTTTTCCACGCTGTTTATGCCACAAAGAATAGTTCACTTCCATGTTGTGCATAGGTTTATGGGAGTGATTAAGATTAGGTATATTTTTCTTTTTTTTTTTTGGTGATATAGTAGCTAGATCATGATAAAGACATGAAACTGAGCAGTTTATGAATATTGATACAATAGTCTTTTTTTTTTTCTGAGAAAAAGAGAATTCAACTAAATTTACCAAAGCAAAAGGAAGGCATATCCCTAGGAGCCAAATTGTATTTCCAAACATTTCTATTTTCTCATAACAAAATGTCACTATCAGAGATGTTTAATGTTTATATTCAAACTTATTGTGTTGAGTCTCTGTCTCAGAGACACAAACCAAACAGTAATTAATGCAAGGATCTTGTTTTTGGTCTTCATCTTTTTTTTTTTTCCCATTGTCTTGAGACCCTGTAAACCACTACAAAGAGAAGAATCCATTTTATGTTTTTAATTACAAGAACAAATGATCCAGGGAACTGAACAATGGCAAGCTGCAGATCTTGTGATTCTGTTGTCCTTGGAATTTGGCCTGCCTCATATTTCTGTGCCTTTTGACTTGGGGTTGAACAATTTTTTTGTTCTTTTTTTTTTTCTCTTGTTCAGACAAGTGATGGCTTGAACATGCAGGTGACTGATCTTATCAAGGGTCATACCTTTGTTTCATTTTTTAAAAAATACTAATTATTTATGCTTCATGCTTGATTCATTTATTGCTTTAGAGTCACAGTGTAGAATAACAGCTAGAAAGTTTGTATTCTAGACACCTTCTGCCAGTAATTGCAGTTAAATTTTTATGTTATTATCATAATCATTTCTGAACTGTGCATGTAATGGAACTTTAACCTGTTGAACCCTACAGTCTTGTATGGCAAGCAGATTTTCCGGTGTCAAATTCCCCACAACCCGGTAGACCTGGCTGACATAATTACTTGAAACCTGCCCATCCACTACAGTTTAAAAAATATCTAATCTGTTGCTTTGAGGCAAGGACATTTAGGACCACGGTGAATACACATTTGTGCCCATAAGTGCGTTTGAGGCTTGTGTTTACAAAAGATATTAAATATCAAACAAGAAATGTGTGTCCTTGACCAAGAAGGCCGGGGACTGTAGTTTTTCAGGCACTGATGATCAGGGTTCAAAAGGTTAAAACTTATGTTTGATTCAATGGTTCAGAGAATCACAAAATATAGAATGATAGCTTTAATACCCTTATTGAAAACAATGTCTTAGTTACAGATTATTTTATCTAATTATTATCATCATATTTGAAATGCGTGGATTCATGGTGTCTGTGTTTCATTGTGAAACAGCAGCCATAGAATTTCAGTCAATAATAGTACTTCAACCTGGGTGTTGATGAAATAGGAATATTATGATCTGCATTCAATTGAAATATACTGTTTGAATTTAAGTAAAAATTGTTAAAATTATATAGTTCTTTCAGTTGTCCATCGTTAAAGCTCTCATAGGGGAAACTGCACTATTTGTCACATATCCCTACTTACTAATTCTAATTCATGGTTGAAGCAGCTGCATCCAATTAGTTTGTAAGTTTCTGTTTTGACCATCTACATTTTGTCCTCATGGAAATGGATTCCTTTCATATTTGCCTGAGCATTTGTTGCATCCCATACGATAAATTGGGATTGTACTGAAGACTTGTTAAGGTCCAGTGATACAATGTCTACATGCCCATTGTAAGTCCTCTAACATTGGTGTTGACATGGCTAATGTTGCAACAGTTTTATCCTCATGAGGATGAATGTCTTGCATATTAGCTGCATTGGTTATACCATCCCCGAATACAAATGATGGTCATAAATTATGATCTCTATGAGTACTATGAAGAGCAGCTGTTTTCATGATTGTTCAAATAAAGGAATAATATGTGTAGGTGCATGTATTTTGTTTTCTAACATCATAAGTGTTGAAATGTGGGCAAATGTGAGCCTACCAAAAACATAGATCTAGATATCTAGAAAACAGTAGTTTGCTTATTCAAAGAAAAATGAAAAACAAAAGCATTCTGAATTGGGGAGGAAAAAAAATGAATGATAGTTTGATGTTGTGTTTCAACAGCAGTTGACTTATTTTCCATGTGGAAAATTGTTCTTTAAAACAAATTCAAAGTGGCTACGTTTACTGCAGCCTTAACTTTTATGTAGACCACAATCAGCTGACTGCCGTAGACAAGATTACAGTTATGGCCTTCGAATGCTGCTGGTACACCAGTGTTAAAATCTCTTTGTTAATAGTAGTGATGGCAACGGCAGCTAGAAATTAATGGGGGGAGACTAAGCGGAAGGCATATGTCTCGCGGCCATTCAAAATGAGACGTAAGTCGCTGGGCTAGATACGAGAAATCAGGCTTTTAATGTATTGAGGGGGGTCAGATTTCGATTTCTTTTTCATTGCAGAAATCGAAAGTACATTTATATCTGAACAATACAATATCGGTATTATCCCCGATTTATAAATATTTCTTCATTAAAATCGGGGTTTTGTGAGGTAAACTATGTAGATTTATGAGTTCAACCGTTAGTTTAAATTCTATTTTCTCAGAATTTTAGTCATCTCTAGTAGGTTCCCTCTTGTGTCTTTAAACTGCAGTATTTCTGGCTAGAATAAAGCTAGCTCAAAACTTTTTTCACGGTATGAAAGGGTATGAAATAAGCTTTCGCATGATACCAAAAACCCCATATGGTGAAATATCGACATACGTCTCATTTCGACTGGCTGCGAGACATATGTACTCTTGAGAGATGACCAGCCTTCAGATCTTCAAAATTAAGAGTCATATCGTATAAAGTAGACTGTATTGGTAGTTCATTAAGGGGGGGGTGAGTCCTGAGAGTGATTTTTCGAAATGCTTGGACTAGGGATTTTCTAAGGTTCAAATTCAGATTCAGCATGTCCAAGTTAGAGGAATAGTGTGGAAAAAAATTTTGTTTTGCATCCGGTTGTCATGACAGCGTCGCCATATTGGATTTTGTGTTTTCAAAATTGGCTATTTTCAAAAGCCTAAGGCTCCTAGAGTTTTGAAAGGAATTGTGTGAAATTTTTGCACATGAATAATATGATCCTATCTAAAGAACAAAATGCATTTGTTTTTTGTTTATATGTTAAAGATTATTTTTTATTAATCTTTAAAATATGTACATGGACGAAGGTAAATTTTTCGCAATTTTCCAGCAAATATCCAATTTTCCTTCAGAAACGGAAAAGAAATTGAGAAAAAAACGATGCATTTTTGTCAAAACACATGCTATGGTGAATGTATATTCCAGATTTGAAGGCAATTGGTTGAGAATTAAAAAAAAAAAAGCTTTAGGGAAAAAAAGTGAAGAAATCATACATATATTTTAATATTGAGAAAATCGCAATTGAATTTTCATAATCTTTCTATACAGTCATTTAGTGGGGTGGTGTTGGTGGCGTTTTGGGGCATAAAGCATATATTTCTGGCCCTCTTCATTATTTTTCTGGTATGAGAAGAGTTCAAAGTGTGTAAAAATAAGAAAGTCCCATTTTTGATATTTTAGTCCCAAAATCTTATTTTCAGGACCCGCACCCTCCTTTAAGGCCTTACTTAAATCCTGATAGAACTAGACTAAAAATTAGTGGCATTTTTCTGCCCATTTGAGAGTACAGTTACACATCATAATATGAGCGCCAAGCCGGAATTACTGTATAACATGTAACTGTCACTATATAATGTATACAGCTGAACATTGTATATGGTATGTGGGCAGGTGTTTGTCATGTTGTTATAGTGATGAACTTAGCCATATTACTGACAAATAGTCTATGTGTTTGTGTACATCTACACATAGGCTTATTGCTGCTGATATTTGTTGATGCTCTAATTCATACTGGTGACTCCTAAGTATGACCAAAATTTAAACATAGGACATCTATAATTTAGTCACAAAGCTGAACAGAAATCTCAGCCTGATATGTTGTAACTGAGTCCTGCAGGTCTTGAAATGTTGAAAACTCCGTTCCTACTTTAAGCCAAGCTGACGAACAGGCCACCACCATTAGGTTCTTTCCAAAGAGGCAAACTCTTTGGATCTTTTGTATTGGCACAAAGGATCAGCTGATTGTGGTCTATGTCATCATTTTGTGGGTGACGTAAGAATAAATTCAGAAATAAAGTTTACGGCTGCCATAAACATAGTCACTTCGATACTAATTCTGAGGTAATGTTCTGTAATAATCATGTTATAATAGGAAAGATACTCCATCAGGTCATTCTGGTCTCTGCCAGAATTAGATATATACTTTCCTTGATGATTATTGTAAAGGCGATTAGAAAATGATATGAAGCTATAGCAAGCATGTGAAAACATCCCTCATAAGATAGATTTGATCTTGAGTTTCAGAAAGGAGATTAGCCACAACACAGTGCTTTAAATGTTTTAATATGTATTGAATCTGAACAAACAATTTAGAGAAATATAGAAATTCTTTCATGGACATTCTCAAAGCCAAGATGTTGCAAATGTAGAAATACAACCATGTCATCTAGTCGAAGTTCACTGTGATTGAGTTATAAATTAGTGGAGATGAATAGTTTATTTCAGTGATTAAGTACACTTGTATCAAAAGTTTTTGTGAGGAAGAGCTACAGTGTAATGCATATTCTTCATTATAGAATATATTTGCATGAACTAACCACTAAACTCCTGTTGCTTTCACGGCATCATTAGATTGTATCAGCTTTGAGCCAGTCTTTTCACTACTTCCCAAAGCAATATAACGTGCAGGTTTTTCAGCATTAGTGGCGTAAGAACCAGGCAATTGATGGTCAAGTAGAGCTATATTTAAGGATTATTGTTGAAATTCATGTTTTTTTGTTATTTTTTTTTTGTCAGGGATTGGTATTTTGTGGAAAAGTTCATCTCAAAATGGATTTATTAAGGTAGAGGCATCTAATTTATATGTGGTAAAAGAATATTCTACGTACATCATAAATCATCAGAAAAGAAGATCAGAGCTGAAAGCTATTGGAAGTACGTATTAGTTAGAAACTCAAGTCTAATTGAGTGCAGAGGAACTGAGAAAGCATAGCATATAGTAGTAAAAGAACGGAAGTATACTGTGTCTTTGTTTATATAATATTGGTGTTTCCCATTTTCATGGATGAAAACTCCAAATTTAGATGTTTTCATCTCTGATTTTAGATGTTGTGAAAAGGACAAACTAAACTGTTTAAGAGTACAGTCCTTATGCAGGAAAAATTTAACACGATATCTTAATTGCACTGGGCGGTGATCAAACAGAAGGCATTAGTTTGATCCCCATGCACATTCTAGATCATAAATCAGTTGGTTTTAATCAGAGTGTCTCCAGTGCATTACAGTGACATAAATAGCTTGTGAAACAAAAGTCATGCACCTGTGGATCCTGCCACCCCCTGTCTACAATGCTTTCACTAACTGTATCTATACTATGGTATGCAGCAGTTTTCTTGATTGCAGTAGGGCAAGATAGTGCATATGAGATGCGACACAACGAAATCAAATGTTGAGCCGACTGTAGAAATCACGTGTTTTTCAACAGTGAATGAATTTTTAACGTATTTTTTTTTCTTCACCAAACCCTTTTATATCAATCTAAAAATGCATTTTCAGAGTTCAGCTGACTGAAATAGAGCGAGTAAAGGCCCAAAAATTGTAAAGGAAAAGAAGGATTTACGAAAGTGATTGGCCATTTTCTCTCTAAATTCAGCTGCAGGAACCGGTCACCCCCATTGTCTTTTTCACACACAGAAAGGGAATGAATAAACTTCACAATGATACCAATAACGCCATATGCTCAAAATTTGACGAGCGCCTGATTTCATCGTGTCGCGCCTCATATGTTTGGAAAAATGAAAGCACAGGAAGCAAATAGATTTGTTCCGACTAAGTGAATGGCTGGAAATCCCCATCGTATCTTAGGAGGATACAAACATTCCAAATTGTTCACTGTCATTGACATAGAAAAACATATAGAAATGCATGGGACCGGTGACAATTGTTCTCAGATCTCATGGTTGACCAGTAACAAACATTAGTGAATGTTCTATTTTTAGCAGAGGGGTACAAACACTTCAGCTATGATTTCCATTTATTTTTTTCTTAGTCAAATATAAACTATTGTTTGTGAATAGGAAGTCAAGAGAAAATCTAACTTTATGCATGCCATTAACTACCGAATAAACATGAGTCCACTTTAATTTGGTGAAGTTTGCAGAGAGAAGACATACCTTTAAATATGAAAAGAATTGCTAGATGTCTATATTTTGACCTATGTTTTGACATGTTTATCCATGCTCAAGAAATGATGGGTTTAGGTATTGTGTCAATATAAGACAAGTATCTCATTAAAGTAGTCTATGGCATTTGGAAAATCATAGATACCTAAAGTAAGTTTTTGGCAGGTTAGCCATTTGCAACAGGCCATAATGACCTAGTGATATCCTTTATAAGTCCTATTTAGATCAACTGCACAGAAATGGTTGGAAGCTCAGGAGTAAACCTTTCTTAATCAGCTCACCAGTGTTAGAAGAGTTTTTGAAGTCACTTCACCCAGCTTTTCTTCAGTTCAGTGAAAAAAAAAACTTGGTGAAGTGTTCAAGAACTGGTGGTTTCATTTTTGGAAGAGAACATTTTTAGCAATGGAAAGAATGTGGCATTATCATTGTGAGAGTATCATTCTTGTCAATATTTTTGTTATATATTATTGAGGCTTGCCAGTTATAGTAGGTCGTTATGTTTACCAGGAAGGTTACTTTTGTTTGGTTTTCAGGTGAATTAAGAACTCTGCACCCAAATCTTTGAAGATTTACATATCCTATATTTGTGGCACTCAATAAAAATCTGGGAAATGTTATATGGGTCATTTGCTAAAAAAATTTTTTTATCCTGGAAGGCAGGCAGACAGATTTTATGTCCAACCAGCACCATGGCGTAAAGGTGTGAGAATTGTCATTTGGGCATCCAGGTTATTTTTTAGATGTGAAATAAAATGTGGGAAATGCTAGAAATTATATCCTCTTGCTTCAGCTTACAGATTTTTGTTTGTCATTATTGTTTTTATTTTCCTATTTATTTTTAAATAAGGTTTGAACCATTTTGACAGAACATTAATGCTGCAGATCAGAATATGTGTTTCACATCTCATTGTTTTATTTGTATATGCATAATTTACAGTAATCTGAAAGGAATGAAATACAAAGTTTATTATAAAGACTCTGCTTGCAAAAGCATCTTAATTGTAGAATTGGGTTGCTAATGAGGTTAGGAGTGGTGTATCTATGTAAAGAACGAGAACATTGGGAAAAGTATGTAAATGTTTACATGTATTTCTTGTTGATCTTTTTTTTTTCTTTAAAAAAAAAAAAAAAAGAGTATTTTTGGCTTGGGTTTATGTGACTCAACAAGTTTCGGCTCTGTAAGTTTTGTGTGACACAATTTTGCAACAAATATCTCTCTTGTTGCAAGATGTATGAAACAGATGTACAGTCGAGTCCGCTTAAATCGAATTTGCCTGGACCATCCTCATGGGTTTGATTTATGAGAGTTCGTCTTCCAATTTTTTTGACAAAAGAAACACCTCCTGAATTACCTATGAGGAAAAAAAAAAAGTTGAGGAGGCTGCCACTTTCTCCACATGTTCCCAATGTTTTAATATCGTCGAGTATATTTGGGGGAATGCAATACTTTTCAGCTATGGCCTTCTTGGACATCGCACTTCTGTCAATTTCCTGCAGCATTTTCATATTCAACTCAATGGAAAGAGCCGTCGTTTTTCTCTTCAGTGGATTAGAGGAAGCCATCACATAGATCTAGTCTATAAAATAAAGCTAGTCAACCGCAGGTGAAAGAGAACGATGTAAATACTGACTGGAGCCATACCGCCACGCAGTGATTGTAACACAGGCGCTGGGTACAATGCCTCAGGTTGTCTACACATGAAGCATCATAATTGTAAAAATAGTTTGGTACACACACGTGTTTTCCTGTTCAAACACGATAAGGCGCTGCGAGGATGTTGATTATAGATAGGCATCGCTGTTCCTCGTACACTGCCTCCCCCTCCCCCCTCTCCCCCCAAGCAGCCCCTCCGAACACATGGCCCACTTGAAGCCATTGTGCTGACCCATTTACAGTACATTTATGCAAATTAATGCCTGATCCTTCTTGCCCCATCTGCAACGCTGTCTCCTTTGTTTCTCCGTTTGGTGGGAATCACGTGGAGTGAAAAAAAGCTGATTTTTACCTTTGGGGCGGCGCTGACGGGGTCGATTTAAAGGAAACTCATGGCGGTGGCTTCAATTTATGCGAGAGGCGTTTAATAGGCACAAATTGAAAAAAATCTGTTGTTTCGTTTTTATTCGAATTATCAGATATTTGCATTATCAGAGTTCGGTTTGGGTGGACTCGACTGTATTTATCATGCAATATAATCACTGCCAGCCTATGTCCTTTCTAAAAATTCAAGTTGAAACCAAATCTCCTAATCTTTGTCATTTATTGTTTTCTCAGGAATTGTGTTTAAATATCATTCCTACCTTTGCTGATTTGATTGAGTACACCACTCTGAAAAAGTCACTGATTCCTCGCATCAAGAAGTTATGTCTGAACACCTCAGTCTTAAATGTAAGTTGTAAATTTATCGCTGATGGAAAAGGATGATGTTAAATTTTTACAGAGTTATCATTCTGTGTAAAGATTCTTAAGGCTGCTTCCCAGACAGGTTCTTTTTATTTCCTGACCTGTGAATGTTGCAGATAGGCAAGACAAGAAAACTTAGGATATTTTATTTGTGTTAAGTGTTTATGTTCCCACCCTGTTAGCGGTGGAGGGGAAGATGAAAAATATTTTTCAAATGGAAAATGTATTTGATGGGATAGGTTTTTGGTAGAGCAAGAATTTTCCTCACAATTTATAATTTATATGAAGCTGTAGTTTAATAACTTCAAGTTTCTTTGCATTTGGGTAAAATTTGATATTATCTGTGAGTCATTGCCAGTTCTGTTGATTGCATTACCAGCAAACTACTTTTGATTTGAGTTGTCATAGAGACCAACAAGGACAGGACTGTTTTTGAAAAGTCTCATAATTTTGTTCTCTGCAAGGTTCGAGTGAACTGTTTGTTGTGCATTGGGAAGTTGATGGATCAGATGGACAAATGGTTTGTGTTGGATGAAATTTTACCTTTTCTCCGAGAGATTCCTACCCGAGAACCAGCAGTGCTTATGAGTATCTTAGGTAAGATAAAACAACATCCACCTTTGTTTTTTATCTTTGTCTGGAGTCTTTTAACTATTTTCTATTGGTTTTCTGTTTAATCTACTTCAAATTTTCTTTGTGGCTTGGCTTTTTGAGATCACTGTTATCAAGATTTAGAAAGATATCTTACCATAGTCTGCCAGAGGGCATGATTCACAATTTGTATAATAGAAATATCACTATGAACAAACTATTCTCCAGACAAAGCTAGGAATGTAATGTAAGCACGGCTTGCTATAAGTATTCAATTATCAGTGGAATTGCTCATTCAAAATACTTGATATGAAGAATTTTGGTTTTTTTTTCTACACCACTAGAGACACTTTAATTGTTATGAATTTGATTTTTGATAGCATTGAAGCTATGTGGTTCTACTGTGCCCTCAATTTGTTGAATATGCGGATTGAAAAACAATATATGTGGATTGAAAACAATACTGCATCTTGCTATCTGTATTCCTTATTGTTATTGTTTTTCATGACAGGAATTCACAAAGTTGCCCTGTCGGAGGCCAAACTGGGCATCACCAAAGATGTGATGGCCAACAAAGTCCTGCCTTTCCTCATTCCACTGTGCATTGACAACAACCTCAATCTGACACAGGTAGGTAAATAGGGATATCAGTGAATAGAATGTGGACATAGATACAATAATAGAAATAATAGAAACTGTGAACAAAGTGCAGGAAAGGAGAAGAATTTATATTATATTTTTGTACACGTACTTAATCCTTATGAAACAGCTGTATCATACAGTTGAGGCAGACTGACTGTAACAGATAGGAAGTCATGTCTAGTTTCAACACTGCTCAATTTAGTAGGTGGTGAGCTGTGGGTCAGAGTGTATTCACAGTGGTGAGCATTCAGGTGGCCTTGCATTCCACTGAAAACTACTCAAGGCTCTGTTGATGATACAGTTCTAGTCTGTTATATGGGGCGCAGTTATTACTCTCTCACATCTAGTTGCAGAAGCAGTTAGATGTTATCTTTGGTCTTTTCAATGGTACTTAATGTTCTAGAATTTCCATGTTAGTGGGTTTTTGACAGTTGTAAATTTGCCAAGAGTAGCCATACAAATGTTCATAGGTGCCTTTGGAGAGAGGGATTTACTTTTTCACTTTTTCCACTCTCTTCATAGTTTCATGCAATATTTTTTCCAATCTCTATTTCAATGATATCTCATGCAGTTTACACACACCAGGTCATAATGTAAAGTTTTTTTTCTCACATCTGTTTTTCAGTTCAATGCCTACATCAGTGTGGTGCGGGAAATGTTGGGCAAAGTGGAGACAGAGCACAGGACCAAACTGGAGCAGTTGGATCAGATACAACAAGAACATAAGTGAGTCACTCACTCTTAAAATTCTTCGGGAATAATGAGAGTTTGGACGTGGGCTTATTATTGACCTTCTTCTCTCTTTCCCTATATTGTGAAAAGTTCTGAGACCAAGAGTTATAGAGCTAATTTAGTGCTGACAGTGGAAACTAATGGAAGGAAGCCAGAAAGAAAAAAAGGGAGGGGGGGGGGAATAGGAGGGAGGATGAAGTAGAGAAAAAAAATAAAGGACAGACCAGATATTGGTAAGAAGTTTGTTGTAATCCACTGGATTTTATCACAGAATTTCTTGTTCCTTTTTAATCTACTACCATGTACCTGGTCTCCATGAAAAAAAAAACATTTTTAAAAAATGATAGAACCAGACAATAATTTCCATCCCTTGTATTTTCTTAGCTTTTTCACTTTTTTTTTTCCCAGGAAAAGTATATAAGGGTCTTTCATTCCAGTACAACAGATTTTTCTGTCTACATCTTAATTTTCTCACTTAGTGGTTTGATCCTTATCTCACTCTCCGAAGGAAGATTTATATGTGGGATATTAGGAGGAAATTTCTGAAGGATTTAAGAGGGGAAAATTCGCAATGCATTTTCAAGCAGATTGGAGATGAAGCTGTAGTTCAGAAAAAAGAAAGAAATATAAAAATATGATGCATATTTGTTTGAAATTTGAATCCAATATTTTAGCACCCTTGGAGGTGATGGTTTATTTTTTTGTTAACAATGGAAACTCAAAGTATGACAAAAATTTGTTTTTCCTCTGTGATTTTGACTCACTATATTGTCATCTGTTTTGTTCCCAGAACTCTAGAAATCAGCAAAATCACTGGAGAAAATGGTGTGGCTGACAAGCCAAAGGATGGCAAAGGCTCATTTGTAAGTGTACCAAATATATTGGTTATATCAAATATAGCGAACAGTATCATATGCCAAATGTTGAAATGCTCCTCCTGTTAGTTATATCTTCTAACAGTAAGCTTAAAGTTTTTTTGTAATCTCTCTTTTTAATTATTTTTATTTGGTCAGTGAATCAGATGTTGACGGAACACAACACTGAGAATATTTTTTAAGTGATCACAACTTTCAATTCTTTTAGATGAAATATGGAAATAATGTTCATGCTCACTAATTTTAGCCAAACATGCAGATTTATTAGGCAAACTAAGCTGTTTATTTTCTCTTCTTGTACTTACCTGCATGAGGCAAGTTATGACATACTGTGTTTGTTTGCATTTTTTTTTTTTTTTTCAGATGGATAAATTCTTAATGGGAGTTGGATTTGGCAGCTTGACACATTCTGGTGGATCTGGGGACCACCATGCAAAACCTAAATCTGGAACTCATGGATCTGATGCCTCTGCCTCAAACACTAATGTCAACTCTGAAGCAGCTGTTGCTCCTAAGAAAGTGAGTCTTATCAACCCTGCTTGTTTGACACTTAAGTCACTGTGGGCAAAATAACAAGGTTTGAGATTCTCAACAACATTTGTTCTGAATGAAAATACAGTGGGAAACAAACAGAAAGCCTTCTCTCAGGCATTATTATTTCATACCCTTTTCTGTTGGTGAAAAACGCTCTGAGCTAGCTCTATTCTAGCCAGAGATATTGCAGTTTAAAGAGATGAGGAAGGACTCACAGCAATGAGCCGAAATTCTGAGAAAATCGAGTTTATATGAACGTCAAACACGTAAATCTAACCTACCTCACAAAAACCTGAATTAAATAAGAAATATTTATAAAGTCAGGGTGAAACCGGTATTGTTTTGTTTAGAAATGAACATACTTTCGATTTCTGCATTTAAAAAAAAAAAATGTATCTGATCCCCCTCATCAGATTTAAAGCCCAATTTCTTGGTTCTAGTCCAGGGACTTACATTTGACTGGCCAAGAGACGAATGACTTATATAAAGTGGCTTTTTCTTAGAATATATTGTAGGAATGATTTTGGATTGAAACCATGAAATGTGTTTTGAGACCAGAGTATTTGAATGAATAATTCTTTCTTTGGTGAGACTTACATCTGGCATCATATGACACACATCCATCCTATTGTTTCAGAATCATCATACTGTTTCTATTGCACCACTTTATTGTGAGAATACATAGTCTAAGAATGAATCACTTAGAAATGATATCTCGAGTTCCCAAGGCATTATGCATTCTATCTTTGCTGTTTTAATATTTTATTGCAGACCACAATGTCACTAGAAGAGAAGCAGAGACTTGCCAAGCTGAAGGAACAAGAGATGACTCTCAAATCTCAGAAACCTTTGACCAGCTCAGCTCCTCCTCCAGCCAAAGCCTCCACACCATCAGCTTCTGGTCCTAAGGATTTGACATCTACATTAATTGGGTCAAATATGCGTGATCTGAGCCTGACATCCAAATCCAATTCTGTCAGCAGTATCGGTTCGGCCTCATCCTTCAATACGGCTGGAGGCATGAGCTCTGGTTCCCCAGGGGCTGTGAGTTGGCAAGGAACAAGTTCTATGGCGTCCTCACCAGCGGTCAACTGGGGCTCTACGTCTTCCACTCATTCACTGCCATACATCACCCCACAGTCCTCTTTGTCCTCGTCAACATCGTCAGTTTCCTCCGCAGGTCGCAACATTGACCTATCTTCATTTGATTCCTTGCTGCCATCCTCCACCAACAAAAAAACCCCAATGAGCCAGATGGGCTCTCAGGTCCCAGGTTCCAGGCCACCTCAGGCAAGCCTCGCCCAGCCAATGATGTCCAACACCAGACCTCCCAACATGATGTCAATGGGAGGCATGCAGGCTGGCACAAATATGCAGTGGAACAATAGTGGTTTCTCTTCACAACCTATGTCTGGCTTTCCACAGCAATCGGGCATGATGGGATTCCCAGCCAATTCCAACCAAGGGTGGACTGGCCAATCAGGAGGCAATATGAATGTGGGTCAGGCAGGCATGATGGGAGGTGGGATGCCAGGGTCAGCACAAGGATTTATGCAGTCAATGAAAGCACAGCAGCCTACCCAGGGAAAAGCTGCTGCTAAACCTTTGTCTCATGATGACCTCAAAGATTTCCTTGGATAATTGCAATTGGGCTGGGGGGTGGGGGTGGGAAGGAGATTAAGAAAACTCCAGTGAGATGTATTGTGGTTTTGAGATACTTGATTGCTGATGTTTGAGAGATTGATTTTTTTGCTTAATGGAGAAAAGTATCTTACTTCTTTCATTAGTTTTATTCTTTGTTTTTTTTTCAAAAACTATTTATATAACACAAAGACTGCCCTGCTTGAGCTGTGTTTTTAAAGCTTTTTGAGAACAATCACTACACTTTAGACACAAAGACTATGCTAAAGCTATATCCATCCTGTTCTTTTGATGTCTGCATGAATTGTTGTGTGGGTACATATGTACCATCATAAAAATATTGCCAATTTTAAACAAATTTTTAGTGTCTAGTTATTTATTTATTTATTTACTTTTATTTTATTTTCTTAAGTCAACATTTTTGTGGGTAAAAGCCCATTGATAAAGGTTGGTTTTGTCAGTGGTAGAATTTATATCAAAGGAACATTTCATATTATCAGAGACAGTTATCATTGGAACATGTGCTATGACCTTATCTGTATAGTAAAGACTTTCCTGCAATGTACCAAAGTGTTCAGTATGAGAATGTCAGGTGGATAGTATTCCTCACTTGAGTACTTTAGTGTTCTTGGAACATTTTTTAACAGTTATTCTGACAGTTCTAGTTAATCTGACATTAGAGAGTTCAACTGAGAATCCTTTCGATATGTTCATTCATTTTATTAGAGGATTTACTATTCATTGACCATGCCAAAACTGTTTCAAGGAGATTAAATCTTAGGTTGTAAAGCTTGATATAGATTGATTGAGTCATCGATTTGGTTGCCATTTTCTTTGTTTATGTGATTTTAAAGGCAATTCCAGGACTATTTACATTCCGTTTTGTTATTTTCGTGTCTGATTTGTTACCTTTCTCATTATGCTAAGTAAGTTGATCATAGATTCTGCACATTTTACACTGTAAAATAATCATCTGCTCATTTTTTATTTATTCCTTGTAAAAAAAAAAAAATTAACAAATATTGATGTTCCCATCATATGATGATAACTCAGTAAGAATTGGTCTATTTCTATTTCATATGTTGAGGTTATAAACTCTTTTCTAGTCATAACAGCACAGGCTATAAACATTTTTCATAATTGAAAAGAGATACTAGAATGATTTGTTATTCTAATATTTTTACTTCACAGTATATTTCTATGCTGTTTCAAAGTTTGACTTATAGACATGTTGGAATGTCTGAACATTTCTTCTCTCATATTAGTGGAGTCTTAATCTGAGAGCTACTTTTCTTGTGTTAGATGATGAGTGATTTCAGAGTCACTGTAGATTTTGCAGACATGTTAGAACCGGAGAAGAATTTATCTTGTTCTTGAAGAATCAGTTTTGATTAGTGATTCTTGTTGTTATTATTAGTTTTTATTTTAGAGGAAAACGTTAAAGATAGTTTCATTCTTATGAATGAAGAAAAAATTATCATTTTTCATATGGGTCAACTTGGGAAAAGTATGTTGTTGTACTTCCATGAAATGTGATTGAAAGTTCAAGTGAAATTTATTAAATTGAAGAAAAAGATAAAAGTGTTTTTTGGTAATGTGCATAATTCTTCCAGCTCTCTTCTATGGTGGGATTGTTTGTTTATTATCCTGTCGTCATGGGTTGTGCAATGAAATATTTCATGTGAGATAAGTACGTTAGCAAAACTATTGTTTCTTCCTGCATTGACATTTCTTATTCATTTTTCTTTGACCAGTTACCATGTCTCTTAACCATTGTTATCCAAGTTAAATATTCCTTCTGTATTTGCCTGTATTCCCATGAGTAATGTATGTCAGTTTCACTGTGAAAAAAGGAACAAGTGCCTCAGTTAAGATTAGTCAATAGATGACTCGAATCATCATAGACTGGATCTGTTGCTTTGTTAAAACTTGTATGGAATATTTATCATTATATTTCTGAGTCATGAGAAATATTTAGTATAACAAATACATCATTATTAAAAATCCACCAATTTCCACTAATCCACCAACTGAGGAGCTTGGCGAAGAAATTAATGGTGACAAATAGCAAATGGTCATTTGAAATAGATGCATATTATAACCATGTATGCATTCATATGCAAAATATGCAATGAGATGTATTCGTCTGATCTGTTATTTCAGCAAAATGGGTGTTTGTGCTTTTGATTTTGTATTTGCCAATTTTAAATGGTTGTATAAGAGACAGTCTGTTCAGACATTATCTACCTGTTGAGCTATGACTGTCCCTGTAATTCACGTGGATGAATCAAAATCATATTTGGTAACATGTCTTGGTGGATGTTTGTCATATGCATGAAGGTTTACTCACAACCAAGTAGAAAGAATAAACTTATTATATCTTTTTGTGTTACCAACAAAACTATTCGTGAATTGATTCCTTTTGAGAGATAAAGCACTTTTCAAAACCAATTAAATCTTTATTTTTATTAAATTAGTTACGTGTAAATTGTACTGTGTATGATACATTACTTCACCTCATCAAATTTCTGTGAAGCCAATGGCCGTTTTTGAGGTATAAAATAATCTAATGAAAAAAGGTGGCATTTGAATTGTACATGTATTAGTCCAGGAATGGATCTCAGACTTCAGTGTTCAATTTTCAGAAAGAATGTGATAACAATCTGATATGTATAGTTTTTGAATGTCACAGACTGTGATAGTAATATTTGTTGTGATTCTTCTGACTCATTTCCTGACTATTTCTTGAAAGAGAATATTTGTATCAGTAGTTTTGAAAAGTAGATCTTCCATGCAGATTTTGTAAGGCAGGTTAAAACTCAATTAAATATAGAGTGCAATCATTGTGTAAGTTAGGAAACTGCACTGTGAAATGTATAGCAAGAGGGACAAAATTGTAGAACATCTTATGCTTTCATTTTTTGCACCTTGACCTCTAGGTACAAATCTTAAATCATGAACAGATTGTTTTGTGAAATCCAGTCTACAACTTTGTTTGAGTACATTTGAGAGACAACCTCTTGTCCTGAGATTTTTGTCAGTTTTATCTCTTTTTTCTTTTTCAAACATGCATGAGCATGAGTATAATGCCACAGAAAATGCAGGGTTCTAGGTTCTGTTATAGTTTTTTTTTTTTCCCCCCACCAATAAACATGATATATTTATGATTGAACAATACCATGGCCTTGTTTTTTGTTTTTCATTGTTGTTTCTTTTTTATTATCTGCAGTCTTTGTGTTAAACCTGTACTGTGCAAGAAAACTGTCATTACCTTTCATGGTGAGACTGGATACACTATTTGACTTTTTGAAGAAAATCAATTCTGAAATTATGCCTGGAATTGCCTAAGGTAAATCATATTACTAGTCATTCACTGTTTACTTTATAATTTGTGCCTGTGTTCAAGCCCTACTTGGTTAAAATACATGCACTCAACAGTTGTCTTAAGTTTCCAATTGTAAGGATAAAAAAATTATTGCACAGCAGCATTTGCCTGTGATAGGCAAGTGAACATCAGAGCCTCCCTGAGGACTGCCCATTCATCAAGATCAGTAACATTTCATTGCACAGGAAAAACATATACCAGAAAACAGAGAAAACTGAGTTTTCGAACAATAAACTGGAAATTTATTAGAGATATATGGTATAGTACATGACTCGCAATAAAACATTTAACACAACAGAATTTACGATCCTGACTGCAGTGAGGGGGTGGGGCCAAGACTGGAATAGCAAATGGCTAGAAAAGAGATCTTGTTATCAGACTAAGCTTGGGAAAGTTGATGACATTGATTTCAGTGAAAAAGCGGGAAGAGGAAAAGACAGCAAACAATGTTCAAGTAAGGAACATACATATACTGACACTGTCAGACAACTTTGATCTAACTGAGCTTGGCATAGTAGAAAATTAGAAAAAAAAAAACAAAACAGCAAAACAAATTCATGTAGAGTGAGTGCAGCTCCATTGTGAAAGATACTATCATTGATGCCAAGTATAAGTCTAACAAACCTGCAGATTTTTACCTATTTCAAACTTTGATCTCTCATGTATTATCTCTAAGTGCAAAAACATGGAATGGGGATGTATACACACATACTTGTTCTCTTCAGGAATGGGATGATCTAATTGAAATTTATAACTGCATGATTCATTTTATAAAAATAGTATTTGAATTTTAAAAAAATGACATAACCATTTCAAACAGAGATGATCTGCACATCTGGATACAATAAAAAATTAAGACTGAGCCAAGATTAAGTATGGAATGGTACAGAAATAACAGGAGTAGTTTATAGTGCTGAAATAGTTAAAAAAAAGTAAATCAAATAAATATATACAATTTAATTAAGTGCTACAATAACAAACTACAGAGACAGTAAGCTTGTTGAAACTCATATTCAAATCAGGCACATTAGAAGTAAAGTTTTCACAGTGAAGGGATATGCCTTGCCTAAATTGATAATTCTCATTGAGAAGTCAGCCACTGTATACCTATTTCACTGTTGATGTGTCTCAGTCTTCTTTAAGACAGCAGTTGCAGTTGTTTATGCTGCTACTGCTGATAAGCTAACATAACAGAAGTACATAAAATACATTTTACTTGATTTCAATGTCAAGGGCATTCCGTTTCAAACAAGAGTAGTTTCTTGAAAATACACAAAAACCTTATAAATCTTTTATCCTGAACACAGACGATTTTGCCTGATTTCTGTTATGGAGAAATCAACCACCCTGGTGGTGAATATGAATAGGTATAAACTGTTTTTTGATATTAAATATATTACATAATGAATAAAGTTCTGAGTCCCAGTTACGGGAAAGAGACAAAATACAAGGACATTGCACTAGGTTGATTCCTCTCAAGTGCAGTATATCTTAAAACTGAGACAAGACGTGGGATATATTTGTTCTCACGAACAAAAGTTTTGCAATGTGTTTGGCTAAGACAGAGTTTCAACAGTAGATGCTAAAAAAAAAAGTCAAACATGTATTATAAAAACAACTCTTGTAATGTCATATTGAGAAAGATACAGACATCAGAAATAATAAACTTTTTTTTATGTGGTGACAAAACCTGGCAGGTGTGCCTCAGCTTGAGAATCAAGAACTGAAAATACAGAGAAATTACTATAATCATATAGAACACTGACCAAGCATAGTGTCTGTTTTTTTTTTCTTTGACATGCTAGATTTCAGAATAATTTCAAAGTTTTTTATATCATCAGTTTCCATTACTATCAAACCAAACAAAAACAAGAAACCAAAGCTGTTTTCCATTTCAGTAAAAATATATTGGCAGTCAGAAAAAAAAAAAAAAGAATCCATTGCTTAACACCTTTATAGGTGTTATACATGAGAACATGAGTGTATTTAAAATGCGGATTCTGATTTAAAATTCCAGGTGCCAACAGAGATGATACTATAGGTAATTTTTAGTAGAGACAGAGATGCTTATATCAGTTGGATTTAAATTGTAAATAGTTTTGGCAAATTCATGCACAATTTTTAAAACAGAAACACAAAATCTATTGGAATGTGGACATTAATTGGAATAATGATATTAAACCATAGTTAATCAAGATTTTGAATGATCTTGCTTTGTTATATATAATATCTTGAGTATATATGCAACAAGAAATGGTTGAGATAACAGTCTGTTGGCACTGGAGATACGCCAACAAAAACCAGCTGGAAGGAATTCACCTGTAAGATATTATAATAATTGGACTTAATTGTGAGTCATTTTCATCGCATGGATATGTGTGGTAGAAAATCTAACACTATATTTTACCATCATTTCCAGTTTACATAAGACTGTAAGATAGATATATATATATATATATTTATATATATATATATAGCACATCTCTTATTTTCACATTATGTTGAAGTTGTTCCCCAACTACCAAATTAATTTCAAAGCTCATTTGTCATTTCAGTGAACAATATCTGGACAAATTTCCTAATGTACTCATTTAGCTATGTATTATATTCATTGACCATATATATATATGGACGTTATATTCAGAGATATACCCTGATAGTAGCAAATTAGAATTAGTGCACATATAAAGATCTGTCTCAATTTATTTGCACAACTTGCCAAAAGTGAACATGTACACACAAATCCTTTTTACATAAAAATAGCAAAATCCCTACCATTGCACACATATACAATAAATCAATTACATAAAAATAAACTAAAACAAAACAACACCAACAAAAACAAAACAAAACAACGCTGACCCCTTAAAACATAACAAAATATACATGTATATAAGTAAACTGTATATAAGGAAAAACAGTACATTCCAGTATAAAATAACAATGATCTATTTTGAAATTATATTTTGGACTGCATAGTCTGTCTTAAGTACAAAATGTTTGTGTTTATGATTAGACAATTTCTACAAGAGCTGTTCTGATGATGTGTCAGCTGTGTATATCAGGATTGCATATGAGATTTTTATCCAACAGATTTCTCATCTCTGCCAGTATTTATCTTTCAGTTATGGAAAGTTTTTATATATCCCTCACTTCCATTTCCACTCATTGAGTCATTCTCCTTTGATTTCCACATTCAGGAACAGTTAGCTTCTTGAAAAACTTATTGATTTCAAAGGGGGATCTCGATTTATGGCTTTACTTTATTTGTTTATGTTTGTTTGACTGTTCTGATCCTGTCTGTGATTAGCATATAAAGAGACCTGGCAAAATATTCATGCGTTTTGTCCAAGAAAAATCCAAATTATGAGCCTGCATGATGAAAATGCCTGTTCATGCAGTTCAGGGAGGAAAAACAAAAAGACGACATATAAAATACTGAAAACTCCTCAGCTCGGTAACCATGCGTAAGGATTCTCACATAATACAAACCCCTGTCAAAAGATCAGGTCTACATCTGCAAATTTACAATGCCATAAAATGAGAGATTAGTGTGGCTCTCTACTAAAAATTTATAAGGAGTATTGATAATTAATGATGGATAAAAAAGAAATTTGACCAACAATGCATAGGAGGTATAATAAAAATACTGTAACAGAACCATATGATTGGTGAAATAACAACACAGCAACATCTCTGGCAAGTCAAAGTGCATGTTATCATCTTTGATAAACTTTTCATTAGAAAACATACCAAACCTCAGTTTTACAGTAGGTTTACCTAACAACACTGCCACAGCAATGCTCTGGCAGTTGGGTATCACTCGGAGGAAAATCATAAAGTCTTATGGCCATTTTTATCAAAACATCTGAAGCAGAAGCTGATGGGGTTCGGTGTTGACAGCAGAATTGATTGGAGGTGACATTTGATTACAACATTAGAGGAAAAAATAACAATGAGTACAACAATTAGCGGGATACAGACATTTACAGCAAGCTGATCAAGTTATTCATAAGAAGTAATTTTTAATTCATTTTCAGTGGAACTTAAAAGAGATAGATTTTGGAAACTTTTCAATATCCCCCCCCCCTCCCCACCCCCAATACAAATTGTAGATTCATATTCAATGATAGCATAATTACCATTCTTAGTCTAAACAGAAAATGAATTTATTCATGCTTCCACAGCTTTCTATAGCATCCATTTTGCAATGAACATTACAGAGGCAACTTTGTATGTCTCCATCTGGTGAAAATTAGGAACTGTTTCTGAATACAGTGATGTACACATAGAAAACAATTCTCCGTGCTGTCTTGTAATTGACTTTAAAGTTAAAAAAAAAAAAAAAATTTGACCAGACCACAAATAAGACTAAACCACTCATATTATCACAAAACATCTTTGTACAGAGACACCTTAAATAAATGAAGAGATTAGACATCATCATCTTGTTTAAATGTTTCAGTGAGATGAAAATGAAGGTCTGAAATACCAGGACGTGCAATCTCACAATATGAAATTAAATACGAAAGTGGAAAACTGGCCCTGTGATATACATGTACAGATATGAATACTTTGAAGGTTAAATTTCTCCGCTGTAGTGAACTAGCAGATGTGTGAATGGAGCTGTACATCTGATTCTGTCATCACCGCACTGATCTCTGTAGTGTTATAAGCATACATCATTTCATCAATCATATAAAACTTAGATGTGGGTATGTCTTGGCTAGAGCTCATAATAAAGAGGCAAAAGTTAAATGACTGATCAATCAGCCTTAGGTAAAATTCGCTGATCTATCCTGTGGCACCAATAATCAAATGTCAAAACCTCATGTTTCAGAAATCATGGAGATGTATGTCAAAACCTCATGTTTCAGAAATCATGAAGATGTATGTCAAAACCTCATGTTTCAGAAATCATGTGAGATGTATGTCAAAACCTCATGTTTCAGAAATCATAGAGATGTATGTCAAAACCTCATGTTTCAGAAATCATAGAGATGTATGTCAAAACCTCATGTTTCAGAAATCATGGAGATGTATGTCCTAGCTGGAGACAACTGCTATAGTGCTTCATATTTACATTTACTGTACAAACAAACTGTGTAATGGGCAGGGATGTGGTGGTTTGAAGGCGCTGCATCTGGTATCAGTCTGAGCTTGAAAAAATGACAGGGAAATGCTTGAGAAGATAATAACTAGTATGTACTTGAATTTTTCCTTATGCTTTTGCTTATGCTGGTGATTCTTTGATGAACTTCTTAGTTCTAGATTAAAATTTAAAACAGAACATTGGAGAGGTGATATAAAGAAATCAGGTGCTGGTCAATTGGATTTAGCATACAGAGCCACTGGCATCACTCTAAAACTTTATTCTTTTCCCTTGTATTGATGAAAATCTTTGTTCTATTCTGAATAGAGGTCAAGAAATTGGCAATTAAAGATGATAAGGGTGACGTGCTGCAGGAGCTGAATTTAGAGAGAAAATGGCTGATCACCTTTGTTAATCCTTATTAATCCTCATTTGTCACTTAACAACAACTTTTGGATTTTCATGGTTATGGTGTTTATAAGCTTTTCAACCTCCTGTAGCGGTGGTTATCTCAGCTGTCCACAACCGTGGTAAAAAAATAACATA
>JBCAUA010098729.1:0-10309 GCA_038406235.1 Peronia verruculata
ATATATAAATTATGAATAAATGAACAAATAAATAAATGTAAATAAATAAAATTTAAAAAAAAGAAAAAGGCCTTGACCCCAGGGGGGTGTGACGGGAGGAGATTGGCGTTCTTCCCTACCGCCGTTATTATGGCCAGGTACTCACACATTAAATCCCAGGGAATGGGAAGGCCTTACAGGATGATCCATGCCTTTGGTCAGAAGCAAGAGCAGACCCAGGCTCAATAGACAAGGTCAGGGTATTTTTCTCTCTCTCTCAACACCCACACCGGTTACTGTCGGGTCTTATGGTTAAACAAGCCCTATGCTACTGCCCATTATCTAAAAAAAAGAACAAATTCTGGTGTGGGGGCCATGGCCAGTGTGAGCCAAGTGGACATACGACCAGACGGGACAATGGCTTTCCTCCCCTCATGGGCACCAGAACAGCCCGGCCCAGCCGTGTGAACCACATAGATTTAAATGCCTGCCGATTCCGACTTTATTGGACCATAAGATAAGGGCCACGCCCCCTGATCACTCTTATTATAGATATACATATACACGTACTTTGTTTGTTTTTTAATTTGTGTTTTTTGCACCAGATTCTAGGCTCTTACTCCAAATTTGGGTCAGTGTGTTTTTTCAGAAGTCCATTTTAATGGTAATCTTTATCGAGTCAAGGCGGCGTGCATTTAAGCGATGTAGAGTGCGTTTAGATTATACTTATTGTATAGCAAAAACTCCGTCATACAGCCAAGCTACAATTTAACCCAACCGTGCACTGCTTAACCGTATACCACTGCCCTATAGTATATTCAACTAGACTGTCTCCCAACTGTATGAGGCCGTATTACAAATTTTGTCAAACAAGAGCTAGCAGCAGGACACTGGCTGAGCTTTCACCTTTCATTTTATTGTGCAGGACTCCGAGAACTAGTAGGAGGAATTCGTTAATTTTCATGAAGGAGGTAGGCGGGCCTTCTGTGTGACTTCACAACGGAAATTTCAGCCAACACGTCTGTCAGGGTATGGATGGACTGGTGATTTATGACCTATGCTTGGACCAACCAAGTGTCCGGCTCTCACAGAGAAAGTTAACCACCGAGGTCAAGATATTAAATGGTCAATAGAAACACAAGTATTCAGAAGAAGTGATGTACAGTGATACAGATACCAGATAATATGGTCTAACGAATGTATGAGCTTAAATGAATGGGTTCTTATATGTAAGAGCTGATATTGTAATATAATCTTTGTTATCAATTTAATCAGCTCCGTCTAGGGCAAACTTGACCGTACACACTTATATTGAAGGTCTAAGATTATTAAAATGGTAAAATGCCCCATACATCCCTACGTGAGATGGGCGACGATATCTGCATGAAAGATCTACATGTACTGCTGAGTAATAATAAGCAGTCCTGAAAGTCAAGAGTGAAACTCAAACACAATAAGAGACACGCCTGACTAATCAAAAGCGGACAAACCGTGCATTGTTCTTTCTTTCAATAGATTTGTCTGCATGATCATAACGTAACTTATAACTCCATGCATTATTTTCTGTAGAGCAGTGCGTGCCACACTGGCAGTTTTCTCATTACATGTTTTTCTCAACGATTCAAAATATTAGAATCCACAGAGTTGGACAAAAGAGCCCTATCATTTTATGACAACATCATGGAAACAGCATCTAATTAATAATTATCTTAATGGAATGGTGAAAATCACTCTCTGTAGCGGCTTCTTTTCTCCATATTATATAAGGTTTAGAAGCACCAGGAGGTTGAAAAACGTACATATGTATATAGAACATAATATAGAATATGTGAAATTGATGAATAAGATTGGCTATTGGAGACAACGCCTTTGCAAAACATTCACAATAAAATACAGTTATATTGGTGGCTCGGATCAGTTAATTGAGTTTTGTTTGTTTGTGTTGGGGTTTAACGGCATATCAGCACGATCAGGGATATTTAGCACGGTAACACACATTTACACGTCAAGAAGAAGAGGGGAAAGAGAGTGGGACAGGAGACAGGAACTAGGAGAGCAAGAAGAGATCTCGCACCTGAACGTCGAGTGTGGCATTCCATGGGAGACATCCCACCGATGGTAGGCTTTCACTCCTGCAGGTACGAGCCAAGAACCTACTTACATATCCTGGGCCCCTGCGGGGAACACTGTCTGACGTTCACCTCACGTCACAAAAAGCGCGTGATCCTGTGACCTGCACTAGTCAGAGACTGACGGGTCGGGCAACAGAAACTTAACGAGGGTCACGTACCTTCTGACCAGTGGGCGCATTCTGAGGGTTCTGCGAGACAAGGGGTACAACTCTGATCTGTTTACCCCTTCCAGAAACGGGCGGATTGTTGGCCTCGCCTGCTGTAGAATGCATTTCCATTCTTTTCCTCCCTATTTTGTCAACCAGAAGCTGGCGGATTGTTTCTCCCTCTTTTGTGTGGAAGATAAATTTGCCTTCACCCGTTATAGATCTTCTGCCTGCCTCTAAGAAAAATGTCCTTGGAGAGGAACCGAAGTTGCGCAGGTGGGCCAGTGACCAGCAGACCACGTCATTTCCTGTGTCGTTACTGAAAAGTTTGACCGACCGTCCTTGTATCTGAAATAGGTACGAACCCTTCAAACCCAACTTCCGACAGGCCTCGGTGTTGTCTGCCACCACCGTGAAAGATTTCACTAGAACAGAAAGAAGGACAACATCAATAAATTAAACATTTATTGGTTCCGATGGCTGAAGCTACATAAAGTTCGCCAGGCCACTCAGTGCTAGATAAACCCAAAGTACCAAATACTGACTCACAAACACATGCACAGGCTGACAGGCTGAGATATGGATAAATACAAAACAACTAGGTTCAAACAAAGAAAATATTCTGACACACTAGGGATCTTTACAGGTAGACAGAATAGGCCTACACTCAGACAGACGTGTTAGACGGACAAATAGTCTGACACACAGAGATCTATGCAGATGAACAGAACACATTCAGATACATGTATGCACAGACAGGTTAGTCTGTGATGGACACAAACGGACAGACAGACAGATATAAGACAGACAGACAGACAGACAGACAGAGAGACAGATAGACAGACAGAGCAGTCCACAAATATCAGCCAAATAGTTCAAGTTGTGCAAATATTAAAACACAACAGTCTGAGAACTACAGACAGGCATACAAAGTTAGAAATAACTGACAGAAACCAATGTCGTGAGACAGACATACAGACAGACAGACAAACAGACAGACAGACAGATGGACGTGAATACCAGAGTGAGAGGAATAAGGAGGCTCAGAGGGGATCAGACTTGAACACTCAGTGATCTACTCAAATAAACAGTGAGAAAGGAGAGGATGTCGGCTTGGTTTGTAGATTTGCTTATCCACAGGGTAATATAAACAGGTTATAGATTCTACTCCTCACAGATACGGAGATGAACGCAACACGTCGTGATAGACAGGTGGACAGAACACTCCGTGACATATAGATGGACAGATCGTTCCATGGCATGTAGATGAACAGAACACTCAATGACATATTGATGAACAGAACACTCAATGACATATTGATGAACAGAGCATCGGTGACATATAGATGGACAGAACACTCAGTGACATATAGACGGATAGAACACTCATTGACGTATTGATGAACAGAACACTCAGTGACATATTGATGAACAGAGCATCAGTGACATATAGATGGATAGAACACTCAGTGACATATTGATGAACAGAACACTCAGTGACATATAGACGGACAGAACACTCAGTGACATATAGACGGATAGAACACTCAGTGACATATAGATTGATAGAACACTCAGTGACATATAGACGGATAGAACACTCAGTGACATATAGACGGATAGAACACTCAGTGACATATAGATGGATAGAACATTCAGTGACATATAGATGGACAGAACACTCAGTGGTATATAGATGGACAGAACACTCAGTGACATATAGACGGATAGAACACTCAGTGACATATAGATGGATAGAACACTCAGTGACATATAGACGGATAGAACACTCAGTGACATGTTGATGAACAGAACACTCAGTGACATATAGACGGATAGCACACTGTGACATATAGACCTATAGAACACCCAGTGACATACAGACGGATAGAGCACTCAGTGACATATAGATGGACAGAACACTCAGTGACATATAGATGAACAGAACACTCAGAGATATATGGAAAGAGAGACCACTTAGAGAGGTATACATAAGCACAGAACACTCAGAGATATAATAATATAGTACAGGACACTCCGAGACATAGACATCATCTTAGTTAGATGGACAACGTTCTCAGATATATATGCTAACACTCCAAGTAAACGATGAACACTGACCGCGGTACTCCTCCGGAAGTTCATCATAGACGTGTTCCTCAAACTTGCTATCTCTGCCGCCCATGTCGCCGGAGTTGAACGTACAGTCCCACGAGGTGTCGGCCGGCAATAAATCTCAGAACGGAGACAGCACGTTAGTACTGCAGCCAGGTCCTTTGACTGTTTGCTGGCTGTGCTCGACCTCCAAGATAAAGAAGCTACCACAAACGCTCGCTCTCTGCTGATGGAAAAATGTCAAGCATAGCAAAAGCTGTCAGAAAATCTGTGTGTGTGTGTGTGTGTGTGTGTGTGCGTGTGTAGGTGTGTTTGTGGTGTGTGTGTGTGTGTGTTTGTGTCGGTGTGGATGTGTGTGTGTGTGTTTGTTTCCCATTCTTCAAATAAAGAGATAAAAGTTAAATAGCTCTTTTTCTTTTATCTGTGTCATTGTAAGTTTTTTATTGATAATTTTGCTTCTGAGCCCATATGGACAATTCTTTACTCCACTGCAGTCGAAGGAACACGAGACCTTATCGACCCTCCTCTCTTTAATGGGGGTGCGGGTCCTGAAAATAAGGTTTGGGATTAAAATATCAAAAATGGGGTTTTCCTATTTATACACACTTTGAACTCTTCTCATGTCATAAAAATAATGAATAGGGCCAGAACAATATGCTGCATGTCCCAAAACGGCATCAACACCACCCCACAAAATGACTGTATAGAGAGATTATGAAAATTCAATTGCAATTTCCTCAGTATGTATGATTTCTTCACTTTTTTCGCTAAGGCTTTTTTATTGCTCAAATGATTGCCTTCATATTTGGAAAATACATTTTCCATAGCATGTGTTTTGATAATATGCATCGCTTTTTATCAATTTCTTTTCCGTTTCTGAAGGAAAATTGAATATTTGGTGGAAATTTGTGAAATATTTACTTCCGTCCATATACATATTTCAAACATTTATAAAAAAAAATATTTTATGACTTATAAACAAAACAACAAATGCATTTTGTCCTTTAAATATAATCATATTATTCATGTACAAACTTTCACACAATTCCATTCAATACTCTAGGAGTCTTAGGCTTTTGAAAATAGCTAATTTTCAAAACACAAAATCCAATATGGTGGCGCTGTCATGGCAACCGGTTGCAAAACAAAAGTTTTTTCCACACTTTTCCTCTAATTTGGACATGCTGAGTCTGAATTAGATGCTTAAAAATCCCTAGTCCAAGCATATGACACATTGATGAACAGAACATTCAGTGACATATAGACGGATAGAACACAGAAAATTCATTCTCAGGACCCGCACCCCCCCCCCCCTTAAATGCGAAAAATCGGATGAAATTAGCTATGATATCAATTTAAAGGGCATTAATTCATGTTTATTCTGATCAAAGAGGTTATATAGAACTAGAGGTCGCACTCCGTTACCTCTCCGTCCGTAAATAGAAACCTGGCAGCCATCTTTGTGTGCGGCAAGCGGCTGTAAACACACTGTGAGGGCCAGTGATAATGAAAGTATTTTAGGCGGAAAATATACTGGCACAATGTAACCTCTTTCCCCCTGCCCAACTGCAGCCAAAACAAAAATGAAGGCAAATGAAAGAAAAAAATAACTGAAAAAAAAAATATATTGTCATAATGAGTCAGTTAGCAGCAATGGATCAGTAGACCGTTCTACACAAAGAGATACAACCCGCAAGTCGCGCTAGGTGAGTTCAAGTCACTGCTGTTTTTTGCCATTTTTCACTATTTTCCAACTATGATACCAAAATATTTCTTTTTGTTTCAGATTAAAAAAGGGTGAAATTGACAATCTGTGAAAATAACATTTTAGTACTTTAGTAGGAAAGGAGTTAAAAACGAACAAAAACAGCCGTTTATCTTTGTTGCCCGGAGCGACTTCCGACTCATTTGCCCTGGCCGCAAGTCATATTGTTTTATATTCAGATTCAATATCCTCATCTACCTGCATTCACAGCTCTCCAATAACATCTCTGTTGCAATTTATTGTATCAGTTTTATTTGACTTCTTTGATCTAATGAGAAAAAGACGCAAGAATTTTGACTGGGTGAATTGTGTCTTGTTATTATGAGTTGTGTATTCTTCGTTGAGTGTACTGTGATATGTATGGAGCCTGGGTCATCGGATAGTCGGCTGTCTAAGTGTTTTTTTTTTATGTTAAAAATGCTATAGAAATGATAAATTTGTGGGCAAAAGAAGGTGAAGAAGGTTAATGAGTATATTCATGTGACGAACTGAACACATAACACAATACTGTTACGTTATTTTTTACCACGGTTGTGGACAGCTGAGATAATCACCGCTACAGGAGGTTGGAAAGCTTATAAAAACCATAGGTGAAGAAGGAGTTACAGTGATAGGATGGCACTAGATCTAGATCTAGTGATGAAGGGTTAGATCTATGCATCAACCCGAGCGACGACCATGCAGGGCACAGTCCAAGGATGGAGAAGAAGAGGCAGACAGAGGAAGAGATGGAATGACAACATCAGAGACTGGACAGGCCTGGAACTGCGAGACATCCTGAGAAGGGCAGAGAACAGGGAGGAATGGAGACGTTTGGTGAAGAAATTATCTGTGGCGCCCCCCACGAGCATCACGTTTAGAGGAAAGGTAATGGTGAAGGTGAACGTAAGACAGACGCATTTTCGGTTGACAGTTTCCACAAATCCTGGCAACATTTGATAAGAGGACCAAGGACTTTAGATGAGGACACAGAGTGTGACAAAAACACAAAAATATTTTGACTTTTCGCTGCCAAGATTCCCAGCATAAATAAATATATATATATATATATATATTCAGCATTGAAACCTGCCGACCGTTTAGGCTATAGAGAGTTAAACGTGCACATCCTACACAGATGTTCGGTTTTTGACAGGCTAGCGCTCTGCAGGCAATTCCAAGAATTTGGAATGATTCCTAAAAGTTCTTATAATCAGATCTATGTCAACCAAGGTGTTAACCGATCATGTGACCATGTCACCGATCATGACGGTCGTGGATTCAAATACTGGCTTTGTATGGACATTCTACTCACCTAATTGTCAACCGTGTACACTCATATGTGTGTATCTTGTATGTGTACACCAGTCGGCCGTCTTTTGGGGGCGGCTCCAACCACAGCCGGTTGGTCTCTTTTCCTGTCCGTTTGTGTGTGCTGATATGTTTGTGTGTCTCGCTTTCATTGATATCCGTGCACCCCCGTGAAGGGAGGAGATGTGTTTTGATTAGATCTGGTGGGCCGATGGACAAAACTGGCAATTTGACACGCCCAGTGGATAGACCCAACAGATAGGAGTGGGGAGTGGGCACGAGACGAGCGGAGAAGAAGATCTACTCGTTTTTCACGAGCGAAGCCTTGAGAATTGGCGTTGACTTACCGGGAAGTGAATCCACTGCTCGACAGTGGGAAGAGAAGTGACATGAGGAAAGAAATCACACGAGAAACGGACGAGAGACACGACAAGCGAGGAGCTTGGAGGAAGTACTTAGCTAGGCTTTGCGCTTTCTTTTAGGTCTAGACCTAAAATTAGTGAGATGTTGGCGAAGGGGCTATAATATAAGGCTGTGAACAATGTCATTCTAATCTTCCTATTTTTTTCCTTTCTCTGCCTTTGCGGTAATTGTGAATTTTAGCCCCCCATTTTACTGCGTATCCATCCAATAACAACCAAAATGTAAGCCCAATCCCTCCACTGCAAGATCCTGGTAACCCATTGTAAAAAAAAAACAAACGCCTGAACTGCTTGTTAGGAGACGCAGTGGCTCAATGGGTATGGCGTCTGCTCATGGAGAAAACAGGCCGGGATCGAGACGCGGGTTCTGCATCGTCGAATGACAGGACACGAAGATCGAAAAAACACATTTTTTTCAGTGACTCAACGGTCCCCTGGCTTCCTGTGGGTAGGAAAGCCCGACGTCTAGCCTCCTGGGATAAGGGCGAATATATTTCGGAGGTCCCGTGTGTACGTTACGCACGTTAAAGATCCCTTGGCAGTTCAGAATCGATGGAAGAGTAGGCCTGAGTGCGGCTGTCCGGGCAAAATTTCCAATTCCAAATAACAAATTTCTACCCACAAAATTTCTCAGCAAAAATTGGCAACTTCTAAAAGCCAAGATAATCTTACTTTCTTAAGATTGAAAGCCTTAAAAAAAAGGCTGCTAGTTTGTAGGCCCTACTACAGTACTACACTTATCGGCGAGGACGTTAATGATATGACTGCATTTTCTATCTTTCCAAGGAAACAGGATTTAAATTGTCAAGTAACTGAAGTATCCGGCACTTACTATGCACTTTGAAGAGACGTCTTCTGACGTTTAGGACATTTCGCGTGATGCTATTTGGCCAAACATCTGGGCAAACCACTTTATCTTTTACTTATTCCTTTTCACCCACTTACAAAACTAGGACGACCATTTGGAGCAGAACAAAGAGTTTATCTGTCCCTGTCAACCATACCCACTTACCATGGTCCTCTCTCTGCTTATTACTACAATCATAACTATCGCTGGCCATACTTTTTCTTTCCTTTCCTCGGTGTGCAGTAAACTAGCCCAGAAAGCTCTATGGTAAAGTCCGGTATCACTTTGCACTATGTTTCGAACTCTCCCAAAACAAAATTACATGTAGATCTACGTGTTCTGGTTTAAAACTCCAAAGCACAGATGAGAGATGATTGGCTGATTGACCGATTTATTGACTGATTGAGTGATCGATTCATCCTTTCTTGTACCATTCATTCATTTTTTTAAAAAAATTTATTAAGAGTAGTTAAATCATAATCACCTATCGACTGATTGATTGAATGACTAACTATCTGATTGACTTACAGACTGACTGACAAAGAGACTAGCGGACGGACTCACTGATTGAAGCCATGGGGTGCTGAAGGGCAGTTTAAGATTAGCAATCCTTCTCTATTAAATTTGCCTCTGTCCTCTGCTGCTACTCTAAGGATTTGCCAAGAGGACCGTTTGGTCACCATTTGGTGTTATCCTAATTTTTCTCATCTCGTGTCATCTTCTTTCCGCTTGAATAGTAATACGCTTGCTGGTTTCTGCAAGTCCAGATGACTTTCTGACTTGATTGCGCTATCCTAGTTATCATGATAGAGTTGATGCATTATCTCCAATTGTTGCCCTAACCAAATTGCTGACATTTTTACTTGTGACACTACTTTGAAGACATATGCGCCTCTTTATTAATCTGCGCAACAATAAAACAAAGACAATAAGATGTCATGTCACAGTATGGTAGGTCTCTGCACTGGACAAACTCAAACCACTCAAAATCTCAGCGCGGAGAAGGAGCGGGTGTGCACGACAATGTGAGTACATGTATGTACTTGAAGTAAGGGTGAAGTTGGACATCCGGCAGAGAGGAGATCTGTAAAGTGAGATCTTGATGTCTGATTAAGTGGCTCAAATTTTCCACTCTGCCCACTCACTAGAAACAAAGAACGTGTTTGACAGTCGTTGTTGTTGCTGTTGTTGTTGTGTTGGGGTTTAACGTGAGATCAACATGATTACAGCAAAACGGCAAGATACGTTTTAACGTCAAGAAGAAGTGAAGAAAGACAGAGGGAGAGAAGACAGGAGTAAGGACAGAGAGAAGAGATGTCACCCATGGGAAACATCCCACCCATGGCAGGCTTTCACCGCCTACAGGTGGGAGCAAAGAACCTATTTATATACTCCCCCCCCCCCACCCCCGGAGGAGCTTGACAGTCATGCAGTTACACTTGAGCTCATATACAAACAGTCATACGCATTCATTACTGCACTTAGCAAACTGAAACTACATACCAGCACATACATGTGCATTCAACATATCATCCATCGAAGCTCCGGTCTCTCTCTCTCTTCCTCTCTCTCTCTCTCTCTCTCTCTCTCTCTCTCTCTCTCTCTGCCTCTAG
>JBCAUA010098740.1:0-10308 GCA_038406235.1 Peronia verruculata
TAGATAGATAGATAGATAGATAGATAGATAGATAGATAGATAGATAGATAGATAGATAGATAGATAGATAGATTTGTATGTTCATGCATAGGTATAAGGACGGTGGGACGGATGGATGGATGAATGGATTGATGGATGGATAGATGGATGGATGGATTAATAAATAGACAGGTGGATGTATGGATCTAACAAGAAAGAGAGAGAGAGAAAGAAAGAGAAAAAAAGCGAAAGAGCGAACAAGAGCAGAATATCCTGTTTTTCTCTTCAAAATTTGCAACTTTATTACTTTACCGAAATGTTAGCAGGACCAGGTACTTGTACTACTTAGTCTGTAATTTCCTAGGTGTGGTCATGACTTAAAGTAGACGGAAAAGTTTGGTGCCAGATTGGGATATTGGAAGCGTAGAACTTGTAGCGCGTACAATCCCAGCGACAACGGATCAGTGTTCAGTTCCCTTTCACTTCAGTGGATAGTCGGGCATATGAAACCGTATGAACCCGATCGATTTAAATTTACAGTAATTGTTCTTGTAGATCTATTATTCATAATGAAAGTGCTTTTGACCGACCTTATTACTTTCCTTTGCCTAGGATCAAGAAATCTTGAACAATCGTTGTAAAAAGACAAACTAAATTAACTTTTATTTCCCTTTACTGAGAAAACTAAATAATCAGTCTCATCATGATTTTATTTTTCAGAATTGTTCATCTACAGACTTCAAGCAAAAAGTGCAAAACATATATTTGTTTCACCCTTTTTATTAATTAAGCTTGTTTAACATTGTGTGTATGTATGTGTTTAGCACACGGAAACATCTCCGTGCCCGGATTGGCTTCACCAGCCATCTCAAGAGACACCCAGTCCCTCTATAGAGGAATGTCAGTGTTCCTCATGGCCTGCAATGGACGAACATCATGTGTTTAGCAAAGCGGAGCTATCTAGCTGCTGTAAAGCACTCCCATTGTGTCGCGATTTATGATTCAGAGAGGACAGGTAATCCCTTTCGGAAGTTTCACCCACATTAATTAAGCGTTAATAGCTTTCCTGACCTTGGCGTTGTGACTTAAATTTCTCGGTCAGACCAAGACTGTCGCAGTTGCCTAAGGTTAAAGTTGTCCAGATCTCAGGGATTGCGTCAGCCGTCGTCGCCTTCAGGTAACATAAGAGGCTAAAAAACAAAGAAAGGCGCAACTATTCAGATAAAATAATATATAAAATAATATGTAACACCAGACTTAATCAAGGATGCTTGGAAAAGTATGTGAGACTATTTTCAAAATTTAGTGAACTTTTCAAAAAAATTTTAAAGTTCTTGCTTGTTCTGAAGCACCTTTTTATGCCTGTTTTGTCTAGAGTCATCTTAAGTCGTTGAGCGTCGTGGCTGAAAGTAGTGGGAGATGACGGTGTCTCTCTTGGGTCAGATATGTGTTGCCGAGGACTAATAGATAATTTCTTCTCACAATAGCTTGCCCACCGTCCAATCGTCATCTTGGTCTCCTTTGACTTCCGAAGTCGAGGATGTTTTTTTGACAACAATACGTTTGAACCACACGTCCAACGACTGCACTCCCTTTCTTCATGCAGTTTTGAAAATAATAATAATAATAATGAAAATCACTGTTACGGTTGTGTCTAATTTCCGATGGTCACTGGGGCCATGGAATATCTCTGGTGGTCCATGAATGCTGTAAAAAAAAAATAAAAAATGGAATCACCTGGACACCTTTTATGCGAAAAAAGATGAATGATTTATTTCATCGAGTGTTTGAGACCCAAAAGTTGAACACTTCACACGTATAGATTTCAGCCTTATTTTTTAACTTTTGATTTCTAGAAGACGCTCGTGCATTGTCAAGTGCGGGACCTCTGATTACTTTTTAACCTTGAAGAGATCTACTGGTACTGGTGAAAGTGCCCCCTTTATTACATTGACATCATGTCTGCCATACAGATCAGCCCATAATTATGTCATGTCACAAAATATTATTATAACTATTATTATTATACACTTCTGAACCTCTGTTCTGACATCTCCTCTTAATGTGTACCAACGTACACCCACAAAAAGTGCACGATCTAAAAAAAGAAATTCGCGTTCATTATTTTGACGGATTCCAGCCACCCGAGCCAAACAACAGCCAGATGACAGTCCTTCCACTCCTTAACTTTTATCTGGCTCGGCACGAAGTCGCAAAACGTCTCAGAAATTTTATGAAAAAATCAAAGTCACGCCAACGCTGTAAACCAAAATCAACAAAAACAAGATAAGAAATATTTTACTCGCAGTTTACTTGCGAAAATAGATCTAGTTTCTGTTTACATCATGGCATCTTGTTTCCTTTTTCACTGTCTTATAAATTCTTCCCTCCTACACACAGATTTTTATCTATACTGGCTCCCCTCCCCTCCCCCCTCCCCCACCCTCCTCCTCAACTGAGCACAAATAAAGAGCTAGAAAGGTAGCGTGTTATCTGCTCTTGTTTCATTTTCCGCGGAGCGACGGACGCGCTTATCGGACAGAATGAATAAACAACTAAATCTACGCGCCTGACGTTCTTTTTCTTTCACACTCGGCATTGTGGAAAGAGACAAAATACACCAACTTCTTTTTTTAAAGAAAAGGGTCGTATAATAGTCAACAAAAACCATGATGTAAAATGTTTCTGTATTAAAAAAACAGCTTTTGTAGTTGTTTGTTTTTGTTTTGTTTTTGTTTTTGTAGACCAAGATAAAGCCCCGCTGCTGACCAAACAAGTGACTGTCTATTGGTGCTCAATTCTTTATAAATCTAACAATAACATTTTCTGCCTATAATCAGGTACCCATTTCGACGTGTGTTGAATCAGGGAACCTGTGTAAAATGTCTTTCCCAAAGGCAAAATATCGGCCCCAGTCATGGTTCGATCACAGAACTGTTGATGCCAAGTCCAACGATCCAACTTCTAAGCTACTGACACCATCTTGGTGATTTCGGCGGATCTGCACTCATATCATGATGAGTTAACCTAATTTTTTTTTCTTTGCCCACCAGTTTTGCTAAAAGTGATGAACCGGCATTTGAATCAGTCAAAAAAGAAAATTATGAATGAATCTTTTTCTTTCTTTTTTCTTTTTAATAAATCCTTAAAAAAAATAAAAAATGTGAAACTTGTGTTCACTTTAAAACCATTACAATGACTGAGGACTAGTATCTCGTCTCCCATTCTAGTTACCGATATCGGTAATGTAGACGCTTTCCAAAATAGAAGGTCATATGAGTGATCTTCTTGTATCAACAGTGTAACTCTTTCGAATTTTGTACCTGTACCATCAATGAAAATCATTATCAGTCAGCAGTGTCAGCTTCTTTGAAGGTCCAGGTTTTTGTTTGTTTGTTTGTTGTTGTTTTGTTTGTTTGTTTGTTTGTTTGTTTAATCATGTTCATCAACTTAATGAGCTCACACGCCTGTTCTTTATTATTTTTTTTTTTTATTCATATAGTTTACCTCAGCAGATAGGCTTGGGCTCAACAGCTTTCATTGACCAGAATAAAGGGCTCGTTGTATTGGAGGGGAAAAGGACATCAGAGTAAGATTCGGAAGGAATATTGGTTTCAAAACCAGAAAGCTTTGCCGAAGAACGTGTCCATTTCACCAGGTATGCGTTACGATCTTTATTACAGAAGAATGTTGCATTTGTTAGACTTCTGTCCCTTTCAGGGAAGCGTACCCGCTGTTGGCAGTAGCATAATTATCCGGACAGAAGAGTGTTTCTGTCCCCCCAACAGCTTTACGACGTCACGCGGGACTCCTCTGAATGGTTCATTTCAAAGGATCTTAATACACTTTGTTCTGTCTGGGCATCTTTCTCTTTTATGACTTAAGGATTTCTTTGAGTTGAGAATTGTCGTGAGCAAAGCGTGACGCGGTTATCGGGCCTGAGCGAATCTACACGGACGTCAGAGTGAGTTATTTGTTAACCGCGGGTTGTCTCCCTTGTCTATCTCTGAGAATGTTGGGTTTCTGCTGACAGACAGAAGCACGTACAAGACTTTCAGACAAACACACACACACACATACATACACGCACACGTACACACACACAACCATATAGAACAGGGAAGGTATTCTAAACAAGAAAGTACAGGCAAAATAGATGAAAGATTAGATGAGAGGAAAAGTGGCAGTGGTGCAAAAAGGAATTTAGCAAACAAAACCAAAAAAAAAAAGATAATAATAATAAAATAAAATAATGAAGCACAAAGAAAGAGGCAAAGAAAGAGAAAGATAGACTAGAGATAGATATGGGCGAGAAAGAATGAGAGAGAGAGAAGTTTAATGAAAAAACGAAGAAAGAAAGAAATGAAGACAGAAAAAAGAACAAATGGAAGAAAGAAGGAAGTGAGGAAGAAAGAAAGACAGAAAAAAAAAAGAAAAGAAAAAGGGCCCACCGTGTTTTCCCTGCAATGTCCAGGAAATCACGTCTTAAAGACATTATCGAGGTTGAAAGGTCGACTTTGCCACAGAATTGCTCAAGAATTGTCAGGCCAGTCTCAAAATAAATAAATAAGCAGAATGGTTTTCTGCTGAATATACTTTTTACTCTGAAACCGTATTAATTTGTCTCGTAATATGATATTCTACTTTCGTTTCCTGGATTTCCTTTTTCCAGGATGTTGTCTATCGTCTAATGACTTTTGAAATTTAATCGTCAAATAAACTTGTAAGGCAAAAATAACATGAATGAATGAATGTAACTTTATATTTTCTGATTTATCACTTTAAAAGATTTGACCTTAGATCAAAAAGATGTTTTTCAGTAATTATGTTAAATAAAATGGGAGTGCCTTCCCTTATGTATATCACATGATTTCATTTGTTTAGTAGGTAGAATATCTAGAAATTAGACAAACAAGACGGTTGTCAGTCATTTTATGTTTTGCCATTGTCACATACCCCCCCCCCTCCCCCCATATGAACAAAAGTTGTTACACTTGTAACAGTATACATTATTTATTTAAGGGGGGGGGGGGAAGTCCACACAGGCACTAAAAATCCATTTCTAGTCCAGTTGCAGCTGTGCAGCCTGGCAAGATAATTTGTAGGCGGCGACTTGATTAATGGCCAGTGTGACAGGTGTCCGTTAAGGCTGTGGCCAAATGAAATTAGAACGGAAATTAAATATTTATTATTTTTCAAGAAATGGCCCAGGAGGATTTTTTTTTTCTTCTTTTTTTTTTTAAACTGGCAGATAAAAACTTGCGAGGGCGGATACTGCGGGGGCGTAAATGAGCAAGATTGGCAGGAAGGAAGGAAAATAAATTTGTTTTGATTTGACCTATGTATCACTTTGAGTTTGTTGCTATTTCCGCGAAACCAGATAAAAGTAAAGATAAATGATAATTGAAATTCAACAAAATATGCACAAATAGACAGACCAAAAAAAATCCCGTCTAAACTGCGCACAGAATGGATTTTTTTTTTTTTCAATTGACAAATTCTCCATTTGACTCTTTCTGAAATGTGAAATGTGCAGCACATCAGAATGTCCATTTTTATGAGTATCTTTGAGCACAGAAATGACTAAAACTGATGGTTTAGAAATGTTTTTCTTTGTTTCTCTCTCCCTGAAATGGGTTAACAATGGGTTAATGCCCCGTCAGATCCAATCAGAGTTCTCAGCTGCGGCAAGGTCAGAGTTCAAGTCAATCTGACTGTCCTATGCTTTGACTTCCCTAACCGATGTTAGATTCGAAGTAAACAATGTCCTTGTTCACAGCTGGAAACAACGAATCAGGAAAGATCTGTTCATGGGAAGTATACCACACTCACTACAGCGGGCGAACATAATTTACTTACTTAAAGTACATTCCATAAAGCAGGTGTACATATTTGTGCGTGACCTCAGACTGTGGTGCAACAGACATATGGGCATAGTTCTGACACCGATAGGTCAGGTTGACCCAAGACACGTCTACAGGTCACAGTGACAGATAAAGGTGATATACCTGTCTAAGTACCAGTCAAGTAACCAGGTGGAGGGCAAGAGAAAGGGAGATAAAAACGGAGATGGAGATATAAGGAAGGGGAGATTGAGGGAGTGTGAGTGATAAAGTAAACAAGAGAATTTTTTTTTCTAAAAAACGAGGGGAGGGGAGAGGGGTGAAAATGAGAGACCGAGAGAACAATAGTCAGGTGGAATGAAAGAAAATAAGTCAATGGACAGAGAAAAAACAAAAGGAGTGGTGGGAAAGAGCAGGCATCGAGAAGGAGAAGGAAGAGAGTAAAGATAAAGAGGAGGAGGTTTGAAAAAAAAAAAAAAAAACCATGGAGAACGAAGAAAGAAAGAGAGGACTGATGAAATAGAAAGAAGAGGAGGAGATAAGAAGAGGGATAAGGACAGAGAATGGAACAGAAAATAGAGAGAAAGAGGAGGTGGAAGAGGAGGATGAGGAGAAGACCCCCCCCCCCCCCAAGTGACAGATATAGGTTAGGAATAAGCAATGCCCGGCAAGTGAGATAATCGTATACTTTATGACATGGTAGGCAAAAGCAATACAGAGGTAGACCAATGTTTGGCAGACATAAGATAGGCTGTTCGCTGGAAGTTTTGTTGGTTGCTACGTTCAAGAACGGACAAAGAGGACATTTGTGGAGACCCAGGCCCTGGCCCACAGCAGCGACGTTCTGCGGAGATTTAGTGCACAACTTGTCAGGAGATGCCCCAATGACTACAGGTGGAATTAAGGGTGAAGAAGAGGATGATGATCGCTGCGAGATGGGGCATGGGAGTGGTTGTATTTTCTTTGTTATCTTGTATCAGTTTATGACTGGACTGCAAAACCTTGCAGAATATCTGTTATACTACCTAAATATAGCAAACAGGGAACGATCATCATCCCTTGGGATAATCACCCCTCCCCCCACCCTTCCCCCTTAATATATATATAAGAGGAAGAAAGATACCATTTGACTTGAATCCTGCCAAAACTTCACGAAAAACAACAGATTTTCAATCTGGCATTTTTCATATCTATTTGAAAGCAGCAACAACAACAACAACAACAAACAGAAACAAGAGCAACAAACAAAAACAACAACGACGACAACAACAACAACAATAAAACGGAGGGGTTGGGGGGGGGGGTCACACATCGATTATTCATATCGGCTATGTTACTTCCGTGTCAAGGTCTATAGTATATCTGAGGAAGAAAGAAATGTAAATATTTTGGACAACGAATTTTCCATAGTAGATAGACACCGCAGGCCCAGCGCGAGCCTCCTGCCGACGTCACAAATTAAGATGGTGTACGCCTCGTGTTTTGATGTGTCTTTCTTTCAACGCCTCTCTGCGATGCTAACAAACGACACGAGTGTTTACAAATCTTCAGCAATTCTTGACACCTCTGGTGATAAAACCCTCTCTTAAGAGAAGCACGTAAACAGGTGCTATCAAGACATAAAATGAAAACAAACATTTGTTTTTTGTTTGTTTGTTTTTTTTTTTTAAAGATTCCAACTAATTCATGTTTATGTATTTGGCATTTGCCATAGGCAGCTGAGGGCGTCGTTTCTTGCCCTTAAATATGTAAGTTATCCTGGTAAGGACAAAAATATGCACTAAATAAGATATTAAACGGATATTTTATAAAAATGAATACCAATCTGTTGCTGTTGCTATGGAGGGTTTTTTTTTTTTTTCTTTGTATGTCTGTATTGTATGGTACATGGATGAAGAAATAGGTAAATAAACGACAGATATCCGTTTGACAAAATAAATAAATATTCTTTTTTTAAATTCAAGCTTACCTTCCGCGACTTTAGTACTGAGTCTTATTTAACTTATTACTACCTCACCCAAAAAGATCAAAAGGAACAGCCACTGTTATCTAAGTAACAATTTGAATCAATAATATCAACAGGCTGGCAAGAAAACAATACATACACACACACACACACACACACACACACACACACACACACACACACACACACACACACACACACACACACACACACAGAGGCAGAAACGAACAAAGACAGACAGTACAGAAGCCTCTAAACACAACATTTCAGTTTTCTCTGAGAGTAAAAGGTGGACAGTTTATTATGTAACCATATGCCACCTATCACTTCTATGCTATTATCATTATTAGCCTACTATATTGTACCACTCCTACTTTAAGCACCACTCCTCTCACCACTCTAGTTCTTTTTATCTAAGTACACGGCAGTAGCAGTTTATAGGTGCTGCTGTAGTAATAAGTACTAAGTTTGCCTGTCAAATCTGTTAGTATGGTGTCCGCCATGACTGATTCCTACTCTAAGTCTCCCAGTGCTCAACCGATACTTGATTAGTAAGGCCTACTGAGTACATACACAGTTACCAGAGTTTTTTTTTTTCACGTCAAACCGATTTATAAAAGTGTATCGTGAGCGTTCTCACCTCGGTGTTGGTACTTTGGGTGATTAAACTGAATGCTACTCGAAGAAAACTTCGGATCAAACATTCGCGACTTAACTATTCAATTATTATCGGATTTGTAGGATAATGTCAAACAAAGTACATTTTTTTTTTTTTTTTGCTTTATGTAAGTTGAAACACAGATCTTTATGCAGCAATATTGTCTGCTAAATTTCAGATGGATACGTTCAGTACCTATCGATTCCTTAAGCCTTTTATGGGTTTCATGGAGATTTACAGTATAGACTAGACCAGATCTCACGGCATCCGTGGGAGATTAAAAAATATATTTAAAGTGAAAGCCCTATAGCAAGCGTGCGCACCACTATGATGATGTTTTGGTTGATTAAACAACTTAACATGTTTTGAACGCGTCATATTATCGAAGGTACAATTCGAATCTGGTAACCTCGTGAATTTATTATTCAACTGTATCGCATTTTTAGAATAACGTAAAAAATAATAAGCTTTTTTTTTTCGGGTTTAAGTACACAGAAACACAGATCCGTATGCAACAGTAATGTTGTCTCAAGTCCATAAGCCTATTGTGGCTTTTGTTGCAGACTTTTAGGATAGACTAAAAGAGAACCCACGACTTTCGTGGGAGATTTTTAAAACTATACAGGTCAATCCGATACCTCACTGTGTCTAAAAGTGCATGGCAAGCGTGCGCAACTCGGTGTTGAAACTTTGGATGATTACACTGAATGTTACACAAAGAAAACGGGTTTTGAATACGTCATTTTATCGAACGTACAGTTCGGATTAAGCACCCTCTCGAGTCCATTATTCATTTATTATCAAATTTTCAAAATAACGTCAAAGATAATAAGCTTTTTTTTTGGGGGGGGGGGTTATGATTATATAAACACAGATCCACATGCAACAGTGTGTGCCATCTTTCAGACTGATCCATTCAGCAGTTTTCAAGTCCACAAGCAGATTGTGGGTTTTGTTGCAGATTTAAAGAATTGGGGGAAAAAAAATCCTATAAATGACAACATTAAATCTTCCTTGTGCACAACTTAGATCTGAACTGACAGCAGCTGACTTTGGAGTGAAATATCAATGGGTCCTCGTTCTAGCAGGAAGCCAATTATTACCACATCTTTGATTTCCTTGGCGCTAGGAGTCCGGACGACTTCCTTGGCTCCCATGACGGATATTGAACGGATGTAGTAAATTAGTGACTTTGCGGCCTGCACTCTGTGAGGAAATTCAAATTTATGATAGGTATTTACCTGAAGAGGGATATTCGCTGCCAGTTAGATGCCCAAGGTTTGCCACAAGAAGATGCTTACAACTGAGGAATGCACATCGAATTTGTCGTGACCGGGTCACCAAGGATTTGCCTTCTACTGCACGCCCTGCAAAGGTGATAAGCTATTAAACAGCAGTGGGAGACAGAGACGGTTGGAGGAGGTCAGTGTGGCCTTATCTTCAACTGTGAGTGAACGGTTGGAGGTCAAAGAGTAAGTGAATTAGAATGAAGGCCTATTAAAGAAAAGTGATGATAGACAATGTTCATAACAATGCCATGACCATCTCCCTCACAGCAGTACAAGCTAGGACAATGGTAAACAACAACGATAGGGTCATGGGCTCTTGCCAGGAATAACTACTACCTGCTGATAGAAAGACAAACTATCAAACGCTCAAATCTTCGATAAGTGCAATGACAATAAACAATAACAACAAAAAGCAACAACAATCATAATGGCAACAACAACAATAATAATAACGTTGAGAACAATAACAACAATTTCACATGTTGTCCCTTCTCTCTCTCTCTCTCTCTCTCTCTCTCCCTCACACACACACACACACACACACACACACACACACACACACACACACACACA
>JBCAUA010098751.1:0-10308 GCA_038406235.1 Peronia verruculata
TGCAGAACCCGCGTTTCGATCCCGGCCTGTTTTTCTCCATGAGCAGACGCCATACCGATTGAGCCACTGCGTCCCCCTGAAAAAAAAAAGTATCGAAAGCAATCTCATTGGTTGTGAGACTTGTCTTTCAGCACGCTACAGTAAACAAGTCGAGTTTTTAGAAAATGAGATGATGCATTACACATAGTGTGTTTCAATATTGTCAAAAATTATATTCTAGTAACAATAGTTGGCATCCTTAATCCTCGGATTAATTTACTATGTCCTCCTTTGGATTTTTTTTTTTTTTTTTTTTTAAATTTTTATTTGTATAATTTTTATTTTATTATTTTTATTTTTATTTTTATTTATTTTTTTTTATGACCTTTCTTCTTTGTCTTATTTAATAGATGGGAGAATATTACACTGCGATAAAATGTCATTTTGTAGCGAAGTTACCAACACTCAGATTAGATTCCATTTTAATATCCTGGAAAATGAATTTGGATAGGTAGAAAAAAAAAATTCAGTTGTGATAGACATGGCGTTTAGTCAAAACACAACAATGTGCTGTATACCTTCAGACAAAATCCACACGGCAAAAAAGGTCACAGAGATGGAGAGATTGGATATCAATAAAATGAGGCATTCAGTCATTCGGAACATGGTCAGCGTCAGGCATCTCAGTTCACGAGTCCAACACATTTTCCTCTCATATCTATGCTATAAATCTGCAACAAAACCCATGATAGGCTTTTGGACTCGAAAACTGCTGAATGTATCCATAGGAATCTTGGCACACAATACTGTGGTATAAAAATATGTGATTCTACTTACTTTATAAAGCTGAAAAAGATTAGGCTACAATGTTTGACGTATTTCCAAAAAGGCGAAAATAATTGAATAGTTAACTCGCGAGAGTGTTTGATCCGAATTATACGTTCGATAGAATGACGCCTTTAAAACACCAAACACGTTTTCTTTGAGTAACCCTCAGTTTAATAATCCAAAATACCATCAACGAGGGTGCACACACATGCCATACACTCTGAGTGGCAGGACAGTACTAGTTTGACCTTTGACCTTTTTTAATTAAAAAAAAAAAATCTTCCACAAAGACCGTGGGATCTCTCTTAGTATCTGTATAATCCAAAAAGGGTGTTTTTAAGTTAAAATGCCCGTATTTTACTGATTAGAGAATGCAAATTACGTGTAATAACAGTAACTGGAAAATGCGACAGTGGGTTCAATGTAAACGAAGACGCGTCGGGAAGTAGCAAAAAGAACATAGCCTAACTATGAAGTTAAAAGATAATAAATTATTACAACTAACTGCTGGAGTTAAAGCAAAACTTACTCAGCCATCTCAAACTGATAGTTTTAGCTTCATAAAGAATATTCGTGTACATGAATAGAAATGAACAAAGGCAAGAATCAAGATACAGTGTATAGAGGAAACAAGCAAATAAATAAATAAACAACGCATAAATAAATAAATAAATAAATAAATAAATAAATAAATAAATAAATAAATAAATAAATAAATAAATAACATGTAAGGCATAATAAACAAACACATAAAAATATAAATAAACAAAGGGTTAAATAAATAAATAACGTGCAAATAAATAAATAAACACGTCCATAAATACATCAATAAATACGCCAATAAAAACATTAAACATACAACAAAACAAAAGAAAAGTCCAGAGATGACAAATTCACCTCTCTCGAAAATGGTCTTGTACTTTCTCCCATGAACTGATACTTTCATTTCGTTTTTGTTTTTTTCTTTTTCTTAGTGTCATTTAAAGTTAAGGTTCTTTTTTTACAGGCTGATCTCTAATGCATGGGATTTCCCCATTGTTCTCATTTTTTTATTTTTTTTTATAATCAATCACCCAGCTCACGTCAGGCAGAGCACTCAATTTGGAGTAGTGCTTTTTTAATTATTATTATTATTATTATTTTTTTTTTTAAATTTTTGATGTGTATTAATAATTAATTATTAATTAACTAATTAATTAATTAATATAATTAATTAATTAATTAATTAATTAATTAATTAATTAATTAATTAAGTAATTAATTAATTAATTAATTTATTTATTTATTTATTTATTTATTTATCCATTTATTTATTTATTTATTTATTATTATTATTTGGAACCAGCTGACATGAGGGAAAAAAAACACAACTTAACTAAATTTACATCCCTCATAAAATGCGTTTCAGTAGTATGCGTCTGTATTTCTGACTTGTTTTCACGTTTTAGAATGATAATTGGACATTTGGTAGAAAATTTAACAAATTGCACATCTATCAACGTGCATAATTTTAAAAAATTACGACAGACAATATACCACACCATCTGCTTACTATCTTTTATACAGAGCATGTCCATTATTGTACACAGTCTCAAAGAACTACATTCTGTAATCAACTAACCTTTGCAAAGAGTTCATTTTCAGGCAGAAAACCCAGTATGGTAGCCTCCAATATGGCGGTCTTGTCATGGCAACAGGACACAAAACAAATCAAAACAAAAACCCCAACATTTCAGATTCCTCTACTAATTCGACCCTGCTGAATCCGAATTTGAAGCGTCAAAGTTCCTGGTTCAAGTACTCAAAAAAAAAAAAAAAATCTCTCAGGATCTCCACATTACCCACCACTCTTTCTCCCCCACTTCCAATGTGTCCCCGTGAAGGCCAATAAAATACCAGTTACATGTATTACGTCAGATTAGAGAGAGAGAGACGGTGAACGTATGTTTGAGAATTTGGGTAAAACCTATAGATTTGATAAAGAAAGTGTCTGTGAAACTGTAACAGCTTTGCTGGATGTGAATTATATTATAGGTGCAGCGTTCTATATGAAGGAGTTCTCGAAATAGAAAGGAGCAAGGTGTAATGATTAATGTAAGGCTCAACAAGGCCTTAGACTAAGCTGCCAGAAACAGGACATAATATAACAAAATCGGTCAAATGAAAGACAAGTTCTGGTCATGATGATCGTGCATCCTAACAAAGGAATTATAATAATGATGACAGAAATACTTGTGACGAATCTTTAAGTTCTTCAACAGTTGCAATTCAAATAACAAGATATATGTCGAGAGATAATTTAGGACCTTGACAAATGTATACATTCAAATGTGCACAGGATCTGGGAATAATAACACAAAAACAATACAGCAAGCAAATTTTAAAATCACTATTGAGACCACAGAACAGAGCTCATTCATTACTTAGGTCATAGTGGAGTGTGCAGAGTTGACTCGACGGATCTCTGTCCATTGGCAGATGGTGGGCAGTATAAATCAATAGCCAAACAAACGTACAGAAAAACAGAACAATAAATAAGTAGACAAAGAAAAGATTTAAAAAACGTCGGCGGACTTTTTCGTTAGAGTAATTTTTCCTCCTATTCAGAGGACGTAGTCAGCTTTGCCGGAGCCTTTTCTCAGTGATCAGTGTTGTCTATGAATTGTTCTCACTTCATTCAAAGCAGATGCTGATTGAATCAAAAGACGCCACACAGACCATTTAAGACAGCTCTCGCTTCTTCTCGAACCGTCTTACAATACTTACACCATTAACATATGATCGATTACCTTCCGTACCTTGAGTTCTTGTTGTAATTCGTGAGCGGAATAGATGTCTTGAGATTTCTTGGAGTAAAGTTTTCCAAAAACAACGGCTGCAAAAGTGTCAGGTTTGCCCTCAGTTCTTAAGATTTTTTTATCACCTAGTTCACTGGATAATATACAAATACTGTTACTGAAACCATATTTTAATTAGAAATTCATAGCAGACGGTGATCAAATTTAAAGAAAAGAAAAAATGACTTAAGACTAAGATCCATGTGCATTGCCAACCAATATATGCTCGCCTTGTTGATGGATACTATAAAAGTGGTCTCTTCAGGTGTGAATGATGAAAATGTGTGACATTTTTTAACGGTTTTAAATATTGTGTACACAAATAGATTTATTAAATATTACACATAACACAAACAGATCTGAATTTGCAATCCTAATTTTTCAATGAGAAAATGTCACCTTCTTCCCTTCAGAAAGACAATGATTTAGTTCTGACTGATTTAGTTCTCATTAGTTCCTAGCATGCATTATCTCGGCTGCGCTCGGGTCAGAGGTTTGAACATGAATGAATATGGCATAAAAAGTCACTCCCCCCCCCCTTTTTTTTCTATCTTTGATTATTTGTTTGTTCTTCCTTTCTTTCCATTTTTTCTTTCTGTTTTATTTCGTTCTTTCTTTCTTTGTTTCAGCTTTTCTTTCTTTATTACTATTATTGATAACTGTGTTATTTTTATTAAAAGGAACAGGCGCATATTGCCAACAAAACGACAGACAACAGAATGGATCGAACATCTCAATCATTTTTATCTGCACTCGTCCATTCTTTGATGATTTGTCAAACAATACACCTTGCATTTGGCCAGCCTTATTTTGTTGCCACCTACAAATGTGATACGTCATGCAACTTTTACGACAAGCTTGACTATGGTTGTGTAGAACTGGCTGATAGTGATCTGATGCATGATAGGGCTGAATGTGGCCGTCTCTGTGCCATGAGAGAATCTTGTGAGGGCATCAGTCTGGACGATGCTGGCAAGTGTTACTTACATTTTCACTGTGTCGGCCAATCCCATTTCAATACCAACTGTAGCACTCCCAATGCCGACATTCGCTATTTTCGACGTATTGCCCATCCCGATTCCTGTGTTAACGGCGGGATATGGAATCCAGATGATCAGTTGTGCAGGTGTAGAGATGGCTTTCTAGGAGATCGTTGTGAAAGATACGCTGAGAGTTGCGAAGAGCTTCACTTGTCCGATCGCTATCCCAAGACTTATCGCCAGCTTTTCTATATCAAACCTGTCAGTTTATCATCCCCTATCCGGGTGTTATGCACTGTCGGTGTCAGATACGACGGTCCAATTCGAACTCACTTACTGAGGTATCAAACACTTTTTAAAACTCCTGGCTTTACCTTCAACCAATCCTGGGATGCATACGTTAATGGCTTCTTCTTCGAACCGACAGTAAGTCGTAGTGACGGCTGGATAGGTCTAGAGATAATGCATTATCTGACAACTGTGCAAAAGTTACACACTCTAGTTTTGGGTATCAACTATGTTTGGCAACATGAAACTTTTCAACTGATCTATAATGAGTTTCAAGGAGTAGTTATCGGTGACGCTTCCACTAACTACCAACTCTCTTATGACAAAATCATAATCAACGATGAATTTCCTTTCAACGGATCTGTTCGGGTGCCATGCATCTCTTCTGGAACACCCATCCCTTTCTCTACCCCTGATGTGGACAACGATTTAGATCCCAATGTCCACTGCGCTAAAGAGGCTGGAGCAGGTTGGTGGTTTTCTGAATGTAGCCCTCGTCCCAGCTGTAACCCCCTAGGAATTCCCTACTACAGTGACATGGAGAATGCGACACTTGATAAAATTCTCTTCCCGGGCATCGACATGAGATCTGAAGATCTTCGAATCAAGGTTATTGTTTTATATTTACAGTAATTTTTAATCCTCCATCTTCTGGATCGGACTTTCTTTTGTGCATATAAGTGCTGAAAAAAGGTATTGTGCAATTGAAATTATGAGGTTCAATGTCAATAGTATTTTTGTAAAAGATATTACCCACTTTCTATTCATTTTTATGTCATTTATTGTGTTAAAGGGGTTCTAGAAATTTGAACGGTATGAAATGGAAACTTTTTGTATGCCCTGTTTTATTCGGCAGTATGTGCTCAACCATTCATACGTAAAGCAAAAATAATCAACATGTTACTTGACATACGGGGTCGTCCTTTGTCACTCACGTGCGCTTATTTTGTTTGCTTAGTTGTTAAATCAGTGCTGTGCACTAGATATTTACTGATTCCATTCACAAAAATAAATAAATAAATAAATAAATAAATAAAATAAAATAAAGAGAGAGAGAGCTGACACAAAGTATGCGTGTAAATTGCTGGATTGAATATACTATGTATGTATATATATATATGTATATATATATATATTTAAATTTTAACTAACTTTCATTTTGTTTATAACAATCACACATATGATTTTGAATTTGTTTCAAGAATGAATCTCAGCTTAAAGAGAGGGGTAGGAGGGGGTGCATTTGGTGAAAATCAGGCACAGAACAGAAATTGATCATATTAATGTTAAAATCATATTTTCAGACACTTTGATCTCTTCTGATTTGAGAAAAATAGTGGCCATCGGCCAGAAACACTAGCTATCTTCCCATTAAACAGGGGGGGGGGGGGGGGACACGTTGCCATTAGGAGACTGTCTTCATGGGTTATATAGACACACGGTAATTCTCTGAAAATGTATTTCTTTTCCCATTTTTTTTTTCTGCAAGGCTTTATTTTTTAATTTCATATTTTGAATACCCATTCCCCATAACATTTTCAATGTATTTCATGATGCATCCGTTTCTCTGAACTTTGTTTTTGTTTTCTAAGAAAATAAGCTGTTTGATGGAAAATTAAGAAATATACAGATTTGTCATCAATGTCAAAAGTTTATGACAGACATTGTATAACGTGACATATAAACAAAAGAGAAATGCATATTATATTTTATATAGAGCTATGTTATTAATGTGCAAAATTTCAAACCATTACATCAGACATTCTTAGAACATTAGTGTAACGAATCATAATTGTGCAAGTTGGGTGAATGCCGGTGTGTTTTGTGAGCGTACATATGATGGCCGTGGAAATATTACGTCATCGAACGTGTCTGGAGGTGTTTCTAGTTAGATCTCGTGTGTATGTAGTGCGTCACTATTTCACGTGTGTGTATACAGAATGTGGCTCGGAGAGAAAGCTGTAGCAACGACTTGAAGCTTGTGGAGAATTCGAGACATGCTGGTGTCTGTATAAAGGCTCAGCCGGAAAGTGTAACGGATAGAAGTTCATCTTGATCACATAACACAATAGTTTATTGTGTTATGTTATTTTTTGACCACTGTTGTGGACAACTGAGATAACCACCAGTACAGCAGGTTGAAAAGCTTATAAAAACCATAACCAAAACGGAGGGAGAGTGAGACGGAAAGTATAATGCAGCGTGTGCTTTACGCTTCGGAGTTAGATAGCTGCCCTGGAGTTTGTATTGTTGTCAATCACCTGCAATAACTTCTGCATCATCTCGACGTTGAGGATTCCTGTTGTAATTTCTTCATCACTCATTATGTGTCTCATCTGAATCCACCACCTGATCACCACTTACAATGTCACGACTAACACCCATGAATACCCAGAAAGTTCGTTACATTATTAGTTAATTTCCAAGACGGACAAACCAGTATGGCAAGGTTGTAATGACAACTGGACTCAACACTTTTTCTGTAATTTGAACATGCTGACTCTGAATTTGAAGCTTTAAAACTCCTAGTTCAAGCGTTAGGAAAAAAAAAAAAACAACCTATCAAGAGCCGCACTCCCCCCCCCCCCTCACTCCCTCCTCCTTTCCCTCCCTTAAAAAAAACAGCAATGAATTTATAATGCAACGAGATTTTAAGAATTGGTTTCAGGATGGATTATAGTATCATGTATTGGAGTGTTCTGTTTCGGGCATGGATCTTTAAGAAATACATAAATTTGGCTCGATAATAAGTACATAAATAAATAAATTATGCAAAGAAATGCCTTTATCATAATGAGTATTATGATTAAAAAAAACAAAAAAATCCAAAAACAAACTATTTTAATGTACGGATTAATTTTGAGTCGTTTTGATTTGTTAAAATGTATATTTGTCAAGTGTCGCTTTTGTGATCTCTTCCATACAAAGTCACTGCAGATGATTAAAAGAGCATTGCTTATACACGCTTGTTCTTCTATATGTTTGGCATTGCTGTGTTGTATATTGTTTCAACATATTCCATCCAGATAGTTCAATAAAGTTTCGTTATTTTATCCCTGTTGTCCTATTCTCCAAATGTTACTGGATTTCTGTTACATTTATAACCATTATCTTGGGGGTGTCATTTTTATGTGCAAATTAACAGTATATTATGATGGTTTGAATTTCTATCTTTCAGAATAATGTATGATTGAGTTAAAGTTTCAGACCTGAAACAAAAATTAATTGCAGATTTCGCAGTACTCATAATTATTGTTGGTATAGATAAGCCGCTGAGAGCGCTTTGCACTGCGTTGATGTTTGTTGATTCAGCCATTTTATATAATATAAATTTTATTACTTTCGAATTGTCAGTGAGTTTTTTTAACTTTGTTTCTTCGAGTTACTTTAAGACACGGATTTTGAAGCAATTTTTGTATAGGAAAAAATATGAAATGGGGAGCGTCTTTTGCCCTTTTCTCTCTCTCTCTCTCTCTCTCCTCTCTCTCTCTCTCTCTGTATGTGTGTGTGTGTGTGTGTTTACTCGGAGATCTGTCTGTCTGTCTATCTATCTCTTTCTTTGTCTCTCCCTGTCTTTCCCTCTTTCTCTCTCTCTCTCTCTCTCTCTGTCTCTCTCTCTTTCGGTATGTCATCCTTAACAAAGTGACATCAATGGAGAATGATTTTCTATTTATCCTTACCCATTTACACTTTACTCATTAATCATAAAGAAATAGATTGCATATTTTAGTGTTTACGCTTAATTTCCAAAACAACATCAAAGAATCAACTGGAGAACCAAATAGGAGTTTCGCTCATGAGAATCTTTCTTGCTATTTTGTTGTTGTTATTGTTGTTATTGTCATCGTCGTTGTCGTTCTTTGGACATTTACTTTACTATTTACTAACTGAAGATCTTTTATTTTGCTGACCACAGTTCTGATGCTGTTATTTTGAAATGCGCCTCTTCATATACTACAGCACCGAGGGTGTGAGGTACCCTCTGAATATTTGAGATATCTTTTTCTAGACGATGTCTCTGAGAACGACGACATTTTATAAGATCCTTCCACTTAGGACAAAAATTATCAAGCTGAATGGGAGTAGTAAACTAAGACATCATAAAAAGCATTAGAATAATTTTATTATTTGTCTGTTACTCTTGCCCAACCAACACGTGTTTCATCTGCATCTAGATATAAATTATTTTTATGGTTTACCCTGAAGTAACATCAAAACTAGAACATTTGGAGTTCTCACCGTTTATGATTTTTGTTTATATCTAGGTCTAGCTATAAATCATCTAGTTAATAACTGGACCAAATTCTAAATCTACTTATCGTCAAATATTACTGATTGTTCATTTAGCCTATATATGAAAGCTTTCTGTGTCTCAATATCCAGCTCAATCCATAGCCAATGTCACAGCAAAACTATATGTATGGTCTTAAACTACCCTGATCTTTTAGTTTCCGACTTGATCTAGCCCATAAGTGAATCTTAATCTAGATCTAATTCGAATAGCCCATGGGAACAACTTTGTCCAACACAATGTGCAAAAAGAACTTTCATACATTACTGCTTATAAGAGAACTAGCGTTCACGTGTAAATTTCAGATGAACATCGTATAGACACGGAAATAAGTTCGATTTTCAAGTTCAAAATAAGAATTGTTGTCTATGTGTCATCAAATTTGTACTCAAACGTCTATTGCCTCATCACATAATGGCGATAACTTTCTCCGCGACAATTTTGTCCCTGCTCTAAAACTTATTAACACAACAATAATATATTCTAATTTGGTAGTGTCACATTTCTCACTTGAAATAGTTTTTCATTAATCATAAGCGCTGTCTCCAAACTTTAAAGTCAGCGAATACAAAATCAGGTACATCGTGTGAGCTTCAATGAGCAACTTTGAGACTCTCGCACCGCTGAACGGAAAGCTTGAAAGAAGTCGCTTCCAAATGCCCAGTACAAATGATCTATGCACATAATCTGTGTTTTCCCCATCAGGAAGAGTGAAAATTTTATGCAATTACAAATGTTCAGTTTTAAGTGTCAATCGATAATATTTTAGAGAAAAGTCTTCACAAAATATGCATTTTGTTAGACAATGATCGGACATCTATTTCAAGAGGCAGTAATCAAAACTACGGTTATCTTGTTTATAAATGGATATGATAAAATAAAATTTAAAAAAAAAAAAAAAACTATATCTGTCTAACATATATCTCACGCATAGCGTTCACTGCTAATTGCTGTTAACTTTATTATAGTTGCAAATCAAGCTCTCCAACTCTGAGGTAAGTGTATTTGCATTTAATGAGATCAGAATTACCATCAGCTGCAAGTTCATTTTATAAAAATGTCTCAGTATGCTCAACTGCATAAATGTCTTTGAAAAATGATTGGA
>JBCAUA010098762.1:0-10308 GCA_038406235.1 Peronia verruculata
GATAGATAGATAGATAGATAGATAGATAGATAGATAGATAGATAGATAGATAGATAGATAGATAGGTAGATAGACAGGTAGGCGTCTACACCGTCACTCACACACACACACACACAGAGAAAGAAAGAGTGAGAGAGAGAGAGAGAGAGAGAGAGAGAGAGAGAGAGAACAACAATACAATAAAGAAGAAAATGTACAACAACAATCATGGTAGAAACAGAATCTTTTATTGTTTCAGATGATTTACAACCCAGTGTTTAAAACCCTGTGAAGGAAATGATCACTGCTAGAGACAAACACCACAAAGATGTTAATAATATTTTATTGTATTTCCAATGCCAATGCTCATTTCAGACACATCTATGTCCCAAATACTATACAACACAAGTAGAGGGTATATTACTTGTATGTAGTCGGGTAATGAGACAGAGTTCCGTTTCCAGTTTAATGAGCAATAATATGGAATTTTCCCACAGGAAATGAGTAAGTTTAACCCATTGATTCCATCTCCGTAGACAGAAATCCACTAAGGGTTCTTGGACATAGAAGAAGAAACAGCATACACAAACCACTACAAATCCCGCTACGTAATCATCATAGTCTTGTCAGTGTTGAAAATAAAAAACACATCTTTTCTGTCAACTACGAAAGGACAGCATATAACATATAAACCGTGGGGATTATCTACAAACATAGACATACATGTATAATGTTTATCCAACAAACGAGTTAGGCAAGGATATACATCGTCTTAGTATTTTTTTTTTCTACGTGAACATATATACATGTAGCACGGGGATTGAAAGGTGATTGATGAAAAGATTACACATAACAAAACGGTATTTCATACATTTCATTATGTCAGGGTGTTGTTCAGTTACGTGACAAGGCGGCCAAGGCTATGGAATTAGAATTTAACAACAACCATGGAGTTTTAACATTGAACTTGTCATGTAAGAGATATGTCATTCCAGGATTACCGTTTTTTTTTTTTTTGTCAATGCAGAGTGTGCGGGGTCATTAAAACCGGACAACCTGTTCTAAATACATGTATTAGTGCTGCGAAACATGAAAAAGATACCATATTAATTGTCCTTCGGGTTTTTCTTGAAAATGTGTGAGATTTAATATATTATTACACGTAGTTAAAAACTGAGTCTGTTGTGGCCATGAACTGTTTCCGCTTTGGGACAAAGAGCAGTAAACAGTCTAGATATTTCACCAGCAGCTGTTGTCGTTACAAGAAGGTAAACAAAACAAAAAACAAATAACAGGGATATCAATCTGTTCACATGAAAAAGTAGGAAAAGTTCCTGGCCTATTCTTTGGCAACTCGTAAACCTGAAGTACTTTAATGGTAAATAATAGTATACCAGATTTAGGGCCAAAAGAGAAATTACTGACAGCCTAAAAGTAGGAAATCACTACTAAAGAAGGAAATTTCGCATCCCTGAAACAAGGAAATAACATCACATGGGTAGTCGGCTCAGGTTGTAATAGATCTATTCCTACACAATCACAGCTTTTGGTGAATACGGAACACCAGACATTAACAACACCGGTCAAATCGCCCCGAAATGTTGTGGCAAAATCATGACTAATTATGACATCTATCTCTTACTTTCTTCATGGATAAAACACATCGTTGTGTTTTTATTATGTTAAAACTTCTATCTATATTAGCCTAACAATAGCCTATTTTTGTTTCTAATCTCGAGCAAAAGAACAGATTACATAGTCTGAATTTTGTACCAGCAGCTGCCTTCACCAAAGAGACTGAGAGAGAGAGAGAGAAAGAAAGAGAGAGAAAGAGAGAGAGAGAGAGGGGGGGGGGGAGGGAGGTAAACAAAACAATACAGACGAACAAACAAAGAAACCAACAAACAAAAGAGACCACAAGGACAGCAGCTCAGACGGTCAATATTGACGTGAAATAGCCTAGTCCTTGACCTTGCTGAAGAATGCCAGGTAAGTGGCCACGGTCAGAGTGCCTTGACCTCAGCTTTGGCAACCAGTCCTCACTTGATGTTCTATTTTGATTCAGTTAGAGTTATATGCTTAATACTATGACAGTCGGGCCTAATACTTTCAAATCCAGCTACTCATAGTAGTTTAAGAGGGTCCCATGGAAAATTAGCTACTTTATTCCCCAAATTCGAAGTGATCTGTCGGAAAGTTTCATTCCTTTGTCTTCTCTTTGTCGTCAACCGACTGTCAATGGTTTGCTTTTATTGTTTGTTGTTTGTGTTGGGGTTTAGCGGCACATCAGCACGATCTCCGTTATATTGTGCCAAACACGGTAATGACACGTTTACACCTGAAAAAGCTGATCAAACTTATACAGCGGAGAGGAAAGAGAGCAGGACAGAAGACAGGAGCAAGGAGAGAGAAGAGATGTCGCCATTGGAACGTTGAGAATGGGATTCCATCGGAGATATCCTACTGACGGCGAACTTCCACCACCTGCAGGTGGGACCAGAGAGCCTACTAATAAACCACTGTTAAAGGTCGGTTATGCAGAGGGCACTGTTTGTAATAAATATATTATGAGGTCTTGTAATAAGAACATGCCAGAACATGCCTGGTCCCCTCCGTCCACGTGTCCAATGTGTGGTAAGTAGGTGCGTATAACCATATTTAGACTTGAAGTTATTAATATATTTATTGCAGAGCCAATTTTACAGTCGAATTAACGGACCTGATATATGTCAAAACTGAACCAATCCCCATTTGACGGGAGAGATGGGTAGAACTTGGATGGATAGACATGTACTATACTATGACACGACTGACATCAAAGATCAGGGTATGGATTGGAATGTCCATCTTAACAAAATGCACGGATGTTTTTACAAAACGAACACAGAAATCGTATTTGTATATCATTATCAGTAACTGTTTTTACAGACAAAATGATGGGGGATAATGAAACCATTACTTATCATATATAATTTTATACTACATGTAATGTGTCCCAACACTGTTTTGCGCAGCCAAATGAATGATAGAATTTTGACATGATTCTTCCACAAACTGTTATCCCTCCGCAGACATGTACTGCTTGGTGATTTCAGGAATATGTGGGCAAAACTAGGAGTTAATAGCCAAACTATCAGACAGCACCTCTACCTCATACTGCAACTGATGGGCAGAATTCAATATTATATGAATGAAAATACAAGATCGTTTTGGTCAGCCATATTGCGTGCTTTGACAGACTTTAACCCCCCTTTGACGGACACAAGAGGTGTTGAACAAACAATGAAAAGGAGACAAAAAAAAAAAAAAAAAGGATAATAAATGAATAAATGGAAAAAAACAAAAAAACAAAAACAAACCCATTTTACCTTTCGTCCTTCGACAGAATGATTACAAGAATAGATAAAACTATTACAATGAGAAAAAGCAGTTATCTCAAACCATGAATTTGGGAGTTTTTTTTCATAATCTAAAGTTTCAAACAAAGAGCGCAAAAGGGATTTTTTCCCCTTCTTCTTTACACTCTTTGTTCAATACACCCTATGTCTGGCAAAAGACAAGTAATAGGTCTGGTCAAAACGATCTTCCACTGCTAGAAATATTCTGCCAGATTCCAAATTCTGTCCTAATTTGCCTATGGTTTGAATGTTTATGTCTGAGAATGAGAAGAGGTGACAATATTAGGGCTACCACAGGATGAGAATGTTCAAGCAAGGACAGTACAAGGAATGGTGAAAATTTCCAGTAATGTTTTTACCACAAATTATGATTATATTCTTGCCCTGTGCCTTGGGCCATGTGGATCAGCATCCAATGTTATTTCATGTAGATCTACATAATGAAGCGTTACCTCTGTAAACATTTCAAACAGAAATGAAACAAACACTGAAGACACAGAAATCTTCTTCCTGTAAACATTTTAATGGGCAATGAATCAAATTAAAAAAAAAAATAATAATTAAAAAAAAAAAATTAAAAAAAAAAATAATAAATAAAAAAATGGCCCCCAATGAATATTACAAAATCGAAAACAACGACAAACAGTAATTAACATAAAAACATGCCAAATGTATCACACAAAGAAAGAAAAATGAATATATGTATGGGAATATATTCTGCTAACGAGGAAAAAAAGGATTTCCAGTATATACAATGCCAAAGTACAGTATGCATTACAAACTAACACAGGTTAGTTTAAAAAGAAGACAGCCCCTTTTATTTGCACCAAAAGTGAGAACAGGCTGGCATGTACAAACATCTGGCTCCCGCCCCCATCCCTCTTCCCACCTCTATACCTCGAAGCTCTCTACCAAGCATCTAAACAACAACAAGAATGAACAAAAAAATGGGCAATTTGATTATCTGAAATGCACCACCGCCCCATCCCTACCCTTCCTTTCTCTTACCATTCTCAAAAATAGGGATAACAATCACATGTACTGTCTATTATTATAATAATATTGTTAAATTTTTCTAAACCTATGACCTTATCAGTAGCCTCTGGTTATTGCCAAGATCTCAGTACTGCAGACCATATTTAACAACTCTTGTTTTCGAGTCGGACCTAATACTTTAAAAAAATTCTTCAAATTCTGGACAACAGAAATCCTATTATGGAGCCAAAGGCCGGTCACCGTATCTGTACACTAGAGCTACAACATCAGTATCAGAATCTACTTGTGAAATAAAACTCTGGGCCATTTTCTCCGTTCCTTGTTTAGAAAACAGAACAAAAACAGAACATAAACAAACAGCACAATCACCCAGATTAATAAACTATGCACTAAAAGTGCAATCCTCCTCCCCCCCCTCCCCTTATTTATCTGCACATTTTTCCCATACTTTGTCTCGTCACTTTGAAAACAAAAAAGGTCAAGGCTGCCACCGAGAGGCAATCCACATTATTTACAGATTCTGCCGGGGCACTTACCACGACTCTGAAAAGATAGAGATCTTGGGTTGGCATGGCTTATCATTCTCTGTACACGGCACACCTTTGCCGTATTGAAACTGTTTAAAATAGATCGAGTTCAAAATGAGCTCCAATCGAATTTGGATTTTTCAGCACATTTCTAGATCTAGAAAATGAAAAAGTCAAAAGCATATATATATAGCATATATATTATTATATACTATAGCCCTTTGTTTTCCATGGATATGCTAATGACTTGAACGTTTCTCTTTATTATATGTAATTATATTGCTGAAGAGGTGCCGGCCTGGCAAAGCTACTGAGCAAAGGCTCAAGTTTTACGCTAACATACTATTAACACCACTTCATTCAAATTGGCTATGATTGTGGTATCTTGCTCGTGTGCGCCGAGAGGATTGTGAATACCAAGACGATGAATACAGTCCGTTTCGATCCGTTTGAAATCCACGATACTGAGACACATCCAACGGTTTTTGATAGTATATATCTGTAAACTTCAGTTTACAAACACCAAAGTTAAGGAAAATCAAGCTAGTGGACTATGAGAGATATAAATATAGTAGGAACATCTTTGAAATAGATGTACATGTATTGTCATACCTAGGAGTATTTTTGCAATTTTCACCCTTAATCTCTTTCTGTTCTGCCCTAGACATGAAAGAACTAATACATAGTGCACGAACGAACCAACTCAGAATAGCAGTGCTGTGTTCATGTTCAAATAGTGTGAGATGTGGGTCTTCTTATAGCTGCCAACCAATGCCCAACTTTGTGGCAATGTCATTATAATGAAGAAAACTGTGAGTTTCCGTGCAAATTAAACACTGCTTAGTTCAAAGGTCAAATCTTCGCTGATCAGTGGGCGGCTCCGACCTATTACGATACTCTTCAAAATATTTAGTTGAACTGTTTTCATATATATCTCAGCCATTTTCTGAGTCATGAAACAATTTCATGATCGGGGACCATGTACATTATATAGCAACACAACAAATAACTGGACATTATTGCTCAACAATGATCGATGATGCGTTGTTCTAGCAGGAAAACTACAAGCACTAATTAATAACAATAATAATAATGATAATAATAATAATAATAATAACAAGTAATAATACAAGAAACAATTCATCTGTTTAAGAAATCTTTTTCTGAAAAAAAAAAAAAAAAAGAAAAACTCAACAGAAAACTTCACTGAGCATATTAATAAAGACTTAAAACTCCTGTAAAATCCCACCAACTCCACATAAAACATTCAGGTCAGGTCAGGTCATATTTGGGCCATAAGTTGTTGGCCAGTTCCCTTAATGTTACATTTCCCCATGATGCCATCAGCTTCCGGTGACGGCTTTGACAGTGCCCAGTCAATGATGTGGTAAACTGATGGTTGATTCCCCAATACGTTCGTGGTTAAAAAAAAAAATAAAAAAATACAGAACTTCAATGACACAAAAACAAAGACCACAGATGTTCGTATATCATATAAAGCAAATACTAGCCCTCTATTTGCCTGTATAAAACATGAGCAACTTAACTCAGAGTATCCGACAAACCACTTCATGCGGCACATCAACATGCACCATTTTGTCGGAAGTCTTTGGGGCGTGCCACTTAGCATGGCTCCACCAACGGTTTTTTTTTTATTTCAGAGCCTCGTACCAAGTCTTCTCATGTTTCTCACATTTAAGAGATCTGATGCTGAAAATGTAAGCTAAACTCATTTCTGAATATCTAATGGTTTACTCACTACAACAGACCTAAAAATGGAGAAGTTATGAATGAATTCCCTGTACTTTTTAAACCCATTCTCTGCCCACTGCTGAAAGCAGCTATTACGTTTGTTTCGTGTGGCAACATTTTATTGTTTTATAACAACCAAATTTGAAAGTAGGAATTTCCGGCGACGAAACTTTGCTCGAGAAGCTCATCACGTTACTTCTAAAAATAGATGTGCTTCTCTTTCCGCTCTGTGGCATGAAACAAAATGGGTGTGGAAAATAGTGGCAGACAAACAGGCAAAGAATAAACTGAATGGTGAAAAACAGGCACGCCCACATTATTTTATCTGGAGTGGAGCTAAGGACACTAAGAGTTAAGCACATCGTGGGAATGACAACACACATGAATGATAACGAGGCTATGATAATGAGCCCGCCTCTTTCTCGATCTGCTGCAGGATCTCGCGCTCCAGCTCGTCGTCTGCCAGTTCTGTCTCGTCGTTCTCGCCGCCCACCAGCTCGTAGTCCTGCAGTTCCTGCTGGAGCTCCTTCTCCCATTCCTCGCCTGAAACAGCCAAAACACAGCCAGCTATAGTAACATATGGAGGTAGATATGGGCATGATGGAATTAGGTTTGAGCCCAAAACACTGAATTGTTTGAAAAATGTCTTGGATCATAATGAAGTGTGAGTGTGTGTGTGAGTGTGTGTGTGTATGTGTGTGTGTGTGCGTGCACGTGTGTGTATGGCTGTAGTTATTAACGATGAGCTATGTGTTGTTAATGAATGTGTTATTGAAAAGCGCCTTGGGGTTTGCATAGGCGCTTAATAAATGTATTATATTATTATTATTATATTATTATTAATTGTACAAAATAGCAATAAAATCCGATTTAGGCCAACTTAGATTGAATATTAACGACTGATGATTTTTCTCTTTTCACATTTGCCTGAAGAAGGGCGTTAAAATCCATCTAGTTTTAGTTACTTTTACCTTTTATCCTTGAAATAAATTTTGTGGATGGCCGATTTCATCATGAAGCCAATGAAACGTGGCACTGAATTATTATCATATGAACAGGGACGAACAAACTATACATGTATTACGGAAAATTTGAGATGCTTTAACCCCCAAGACCCTTACATGACATCAACGCCTTATGATGATGAACGACGATGATGACGTAGACAACAACATTCACCGCCATCAGAACGACAACAACAATCGCAGCAACACGAACAGCAAGAAGATAAATATGTCACATATCTGCACGAGAACAACCATTTTATAACAACTGTAAACATTCAGAATATAGACTGTTTTCTTCTTTCTTCTGCTAAAACACACTGGCAATGTCGTATAAATGAAGAAAACTGTGAGTTTCTGTGCAAATTAAACACCGCTTAGTTCAAAGGTCAAATCTTCACTGATCACTGTATTGTGAACAGCCTGTGTGGGACATGGATAGGACTGAACATATGAACGGTTTCAGGGCAAGATGAGACATGGCCAAAATCGCCGTTTAGAGAAAGATGACAAGTTGTTTTCCAGTAGTTAGTAATTTATCATCAAGAACTAGAACTTTCTGAAGACTTTCGGGAAGGATAAGTCGCGTTTGGTGAAAAGGAAAGTCCTTACCATACAGTACTATCATCATTCCCAGTACTGAGCGGGTATAACTCGACGTTTTCAAAAATGGCGTTTGTCGGGTTTTGCCCTGAAACCCTTCATATTGTTTTAAACCGTGTGTGATTGTGCAATATATAGTCAAACATGAATATAAATGCCAAGCGAAATGCCGTACCTAACACACATTGCATTTCCTTCAACCAGGATAAAAAAAGCAGAACTCTATAAAAATGAGTCATTTATGATAGGCAGATATCTCTAGGCTATGGTAAAGTACCTAATACAGGCCAATACATGGGTGGGAGGGGGAGAGAAATGAAAAGATGGTTATAATTCACATGGTTAGATATTTTCACAAATCAAGATGACAAAAACAAAAACACGTATCTGCAATGGTAGACTAGAGATCTTTGAGAAAGCTGTGGTAGTCAACGCAGACTAAACACGATTCACCTGATTAATTCATACAGGTTATCAATTCGGTGATTCAATGTGCAAAGAACAAGCCATAAAAGTTAGCAAGTCTGGGATTCGGTGTGCAAAGAAGAGGTCATAAAACGTATCAGTTCTGGGATTCAATGTACAAAGAAGAGGTCATAAAAGTTATCAGTTCTGGGATTCAAATAAGTCATAAAAAAGTATCAGCTCTGCGATTCAATGTGCAAAGAAGAGGTCATGAAAGTTATCAATTCTGGGATTCAATTGGCAGAGAAGAAGTATGGGTTGTGAGTTGTAAGATGTAAAGTGCAAAGAGTTAATCACAAAAGTTATTAAAAACTGGGATTCCAACTGTTAAATATTGGAAAGAATTCTGGATCATGCGTTAGTGATCGTGTCACATGCAGAATGATGGTACCTGACTATTGCGATGTATCAAACTTGGAAGATGCGTTTATGAGGTGTTTGAACAAGATATACCATCTTGAATTGATAACTGCTAGATGCAGACTGACCATGGCTCTGTACATAAATCTTATGTTTAATATATGAGCTTTTAACTGTATCTATGGGTGAAAGTTAGCAAAAAGCATTTGGCCTGAAACCTGACCGCCCCAACCCCAAAAGCCAGCAAGCATAAAACCAAAATGTCGGCAAGCCTGAAAGCTGTAAAATATGTTGTATAACGATATATCCCATGAGATTTAAGAGAGTAAATAATAGCAGGAGAAGGATAAATCAGAATATTTTGCAACATTTTGCGGCCGGCATAATATTTTTCTTCTCTTCAATAAACCGGCAAGTTCATTAAGCTGAATGTTTCAATTGGCCAGCATGCCGGCTGTTTTCGGCGAACTTTCACCCATGACTGTATCAGTGATTTTCAATCAGGGCAGGACGAGCAGATGAGGACAACAGAGTAGTTGTGAAATGGGTAGCGATGAGCAGATTTACAAGGTGTCTGAAATAGGATGCTGGTTGCAAATGATAGTTCTTGATGGCTATGGCTGTGCTGCCAATGGTGGCAGAGGACACTGGGTATAAACAAAAAAGACCATAAGAAATCTGAACTTTTCATCAATTTATATCTGTATACAAGACCAAGCTAAAAAAAATAAAATAATAATGATACATAAATAAATAAATAAATAAAAATAAATGATAAAACTAGAAGACCCAGTTTCTTCTCCTGCATCATCTGTGAACTCCCTCACTAACACAGGGAATAATTTGGGAAAAAAAAGGGAAGCATTTAAGGATGTACTCAAGAAGAATATAATATTATATAAATTAAAGCCGCATAAATGACAAAGCAAATGCCACAATAATATCCCGCATACATGTCATACATTGAGGATAAAGGATAGTGTTATAAAATTGTTTGATCTATAATACCATGCATACACGAATAAGGTGAAGTAGAGTACATAATGCAGGCCAATATAAGAGGAGTGAAAATGTACAAAAGATGGAAAGAATATAGCATGACCCACTGTGGATGGATAGATGGTTGGATAAATGGATGGATAGATAGATAGATAGATGGATAGATAGATAGATAGATAGATAGATAGATAGATAGACAGACAGACAGACAGACAGACAGACAGA
>JBCAUA010098773.1:0-10308 GCA_038406235.1 Peronia verruculata
AATCTAACTAACTTATCATAGTAGTGAAGGCAATCTGTGGTCATATGGGTTGCGTAACTTTTCAATTCGCCTAAGAATCCGTCCGTCTAAGAACCCGCTTTTTTTGTCTCCCGGCGACCGGATTCTTAGGAGGAGACCACTGTATCTCATAGGCCAGCGTAAGCACACATACTTGAATAGGCTCAGTGTAAACGATCTGTTTAAACATTCATACACACACATGTGTACCCATCATAATAATATATTTAACCATGATTCGTTACAGATGCTAAATGAGATTCATTATCATTAATGCACTAGATTGACAAACAAGAGCACTGTTCACTTCATTTTATTCTGTAATTCGAAACTGTTCATTAACCCATCTATGATAACTGACATATGCCATATAATTATGTCATGATTTAGAAACCAAGACATTAGTGTGATGTGTAGGCCTATGGGGCAAGTCATGACAATAATTAATTTTGTGTCAGCTGGGAATGTTATGATGTTGTAGTGGTGGTGGCTGCTTCTTCACATGTGACTATCACTGGGAAGGAGGTTGGGCCCTGGCGACATGCTCTCGGGTGGCTGTGTAAGCAGTTTGGGCACAATGTTTGGGTGCATGTTGGCTGGAGGATTCTTTGATTCGCTTTTCTTGAGTTGCAGCTCTTTTGAACTTCTCAAAACTGCCTGCTGAGTTTTTTAGTTGTCCTCCAGCCAGGGCTGTAATCCGCCAGCTATTATGATTATCTAGATCTAGACGAGACCTAAAATAGATTCAATTGATAGGATAGAGCTACCGACACCGATATTTCGAGTCTCAGTGGTCTGCTCAGTCGTCAGTGACCTTCTTGTTTTTGCATTTCTACTAAGACCATGATCAAATTCCCCAACTGCATGTCCCGCATCTTTTACCTCTTTTTGCTGGAATTTAGAGACAAACTCCGTCTACTTGAAAGAAAAGCCTGCGATGGAGAAAAGTTCCTGTGTTATCCTGAGGATTAGCAGTTCTCTCTCTGGGCTCTCCTGTAAACACGCCACGACCTCTGACCTCTGGGCGGTATAATTTTGTCGTGAACTGCGCATTTTACCGTAAAATATAAGTTTATATTTTTTATAACATCATAGAAGGTGACTCGTGTCTTTCTTGTCAATTGTATTTGGCAAAGAATGTAATGAATCTCTAAATACTTATCAACATCGGATATTTTCCACAAGTTCTGAGTCTGAGCATAGACATAGGCTTATTATTACATAGCCTAGGGTGTATATGAACACAACATTTCCTCGTTGATGGTTTGTTTCAGGTTTAAAGGTGAGACAAATTTTTTAATTTACTTGGGTTCGATTAGTTTTATCCAGTGCTCTCCCCTGTTGCTAAGAATCTTTCGCCATTGTTGATCGGGTTTGCAAAATGGCGGCCTAGATCTGCGTCTACGCAGCTACAACTGCCCTGACAGTGTAGGTTCAGTGCTGTTGTGTTTAAGCGTTCTTTGAATGGATAGTGACAATGCAGTATGAAAATTTCATTTCCTTTTCAGAGTAGTGGACTATACCTCTTTATTCTAATGGCCGCATTGTCGGCCTACTGATGTAAGAAAGATTAACGTGTTGACAGAACAGAACTGCAAGCTGTTGATCATTCCAGTTTGTTCGCTTATTTTATATTTTACAGTTGATAAACATATAAGGCTGAGGAACACATCTCAAAAAAAAAAAAAAAAGGAGATTACTTTTATGGAGATGAAAATGGGACTGTACTATTCTACCAAATCTTTATATCCCACTGAAATAAGTGTCTAACTTAAGGTAGGCTGTAAGTGTAAAGTTATAGACTAGATTGTTTACATAGATACTAGATGAGCTGATATATAGGCCTTCATGTATAACTTAACAACATCTACAGAAAAAATAAATGTGGTTTTAAAAGTCTTCTGTTTCTGTTGCAGAGTGTCAGAGATTTCATTAATAAGCTATAGTTTTCTCCCTCAAGAGTAAACTTTTACTTTGATGTGATGAAAATGGGACAAGGCTTACAATTATTGTTTGCATTTCTAGGTGTATGAGAGTGAAGGAGTGAATAAAATCATCATGCCTACCGGGGAGATTGCCCCACAGCAGGCGATGCAGGTTGATGGCAGTGTCTCAGACAGAAAGGTTGAGGCTCCCACACCCCCCAGTATGTCGCCAGTCAATCCTGCCCTGTGTGAGAAAGTCAACTTTTTTGGCATTGAAGTCTTTGACAAACTGGTATGGAAAGGCTGGGAACCAGGAAAAGAATACATCAAAAACATGGTCCTCAAAAATTTGGGAATGAAAACTCTGAAATTCAAGTTTAGGTGAGATGATATTCTGCTCATATATCTACATGTATGATGTGTTTAGAATTTTGGAGAGAATATTTACTGTTTTAGATATTAAAGAAAGAGAACTACGGCCATAATTGCTGCTGTCTCTTATGTTAATGATTGAAAGGGATTTGAAACAGATCTTTAGTATTACATTGTGTCACCAATGTTCTCTTGAGTCTTTGAACTTGGTAGTTGAATGATTTCACAGAATGACAGAAGTGGTTTAGTTCAGCAACTATACTTTTTCAGAGTAGCCTACCACTCACATATCAGATCTGGATATTCTAGTGGGATTGTATGATACTATCCGCTGAGCCCTGGGTAAATGAACATTTTGTTTTACCGAAATGCAATAAGTTTATTCAGAAATAGTTAAATCAGGTCGAAATATAATATTATCTTAAAAATGGATACATAATGCTATCTCTTCTTTCTACAGCAACCCAGAGACAAAGTTTTTCACAACGCTCTATCCAAAACCACTGTTTCTGAGTCCTGGTGCCAGCTTTTCTCTGCCCATAACCTTCAAGCCCCTGGAACATATTGCCTATGATGACAAACTGATCTTTACTTTAAAGGTAACAGCATTTTACAGGTCAGACTTTATGATGCACTTAGGTGATGCTTTATAATAAGATATTTTCTTTCCTGGAGAGAAAATTCATGACTGAGAAAATTTTGTCACCCTGGGGAGACGTCACTCTCTGATAGTTAATGAGTTTTTAGCAGTAACTGTGTTACAATGTTAGCCCAGAGCACTGATTTCAAAGATTTTTTCAGTAATTATAAATAAACATGAAGACAATAAAATATCTATACATGAAGAACTGAAGCAAGAATTTTCTTTTAAACTGATTTTTTCTGTCACAAAGCTTGATGTGAGACAATTTGTCTTGTAGTGAATAGAAGTAAATTCCACAATGGTGCTCTAGAACTCTAATTGAAGGAAGGAAAGTTGGCACAAACTGCTCATATGTAGGTGGATAATTATATCCTGTATGCAACAAAATTGTCTGCCTATTTTTTCAGTCATGGCTACAGTGCTGATCTTCTGCTCTATTTTGTTCTTTTTACCTACAAGGGCATCCAAAAAGATCTTTAATGTCTCAGATGAATTGAAGCTCATGTGCTGTGAAATCATTTTCCGCCATCCACTGTTGATTTTACATTTTGACAGAGTGGTGAGCAGTTTGAAATACCTCTGAAAGCCATCCTGCCTCAGACAGACATCAGCATCCCCATAGATCTGGATTTCAAGATGTGTGCAGTCAAGGACTATACCTCCATCACCTTTGATGTTTTCAACACCGGGTATGTCTTGTTTTCACTTTTTTTTTTCATTCCATTGGTGACATTTTGTATGCAAGTTTGTGTGTATGTGTGTGTCTGTGCATATGTGTGTTGATACATGGAACTGAATAATTAATTGTCACAAGGCTGACCTGGCCTGCAGCATCTTTATTATAGTTTACTTTGAGATCCTTTCCAGGCAACTCACAAAGTAGCGATATACTTGATTATATCTCCTTAAACATAAACTGTCACTTGCTAGATGTGAACATCATATGCTATCAAAAAAATCCTAATATACACTTCAGAACTTTCTAGTACACACTGGTTAGTGATAACACCATGAGAATAAATTCAACCCTGTTAATGTCAATTGTGATCTTGGAATAATGTCTCATGTAGACTCAGTAAACCAATTTTGAACTTCGTTATCAACACAAAATGACTGTATAATGCAGTTAATAAAGGAAAGGAAGTTTTCAGCTCTGGCTTTGGAAGAATACTCAGGTCAATGTATTTTTCATTTGGCATTCTCTGGGTGGAAAATACCAGTTTCTGCTACATTATACTTTAAAAGATAATATAAAATCGTCATGGGCACCATGAGCTTGTACATCGGACACAATTATACATTTATTTAATAAGAGAGAGGACTGTCAAGTCACAGATTTTACCTTTGAAAGAAACTCATATGATAATAGGACCATTGATGCAGTTTTAACAAAATTCTGACAATATCACAGGACAGTTTTTCATGAGTTTTGATGTTTATGTTAGTTATGGTGACCGGCTGACATTTGATAGTTTTACTGGCAACTGACCATCATGTGTTCTTTGCTTTGACAGAGATGTGGACACTCCCTTGCAGTGGGAAGTTACCGAGCCGTTCTCCATCGAACCAGTGGAGGCCATGGTCAAACACCGCACCAGCATCAAATTCCGAGCCACCTTCAGGCCCACTGTGAGCCTCCTATCAAACACTTTCTAACTTCTACCACTGTGATGGTGTAGCTGCATTCCGCCCCCCCCTCCATTATTATACAGCTAATTTTTATGATTTTAGTTAGTAAAGTTGCAGAAGGCAAATACAGATTAATACAATAGGTTCATTGCTGTGAGTTTGCAACTTATTGTATATCTGAACATAAATTTTGTGTGGGTAATTGGCTCTGTCTTTTTCCTCCTGAATCACTGCTTTCCAACAATAAATGGAATTTAATTTACTGTTACTCCAAGTAACTCTCTTTTGTCACCCCCACCCACCCGGGCCTTAGGTTTCATTGGAAATTCGGTTCAAAATAACTCATCCATATAATGTATCACCTTTTTGTTTTTCATTGTTTATTTTTCATTTTGGGCATACTTATTATTCACCTTTTTATCCAGCTGAGACATAATGTATTGGTGAAGTTATGTAGAACTCTGGAATTTATGAAGATTGACCATTTTCTCAATGTATTAATGAACTTTTGAAACATCTGTACACAATGTGATTTAATGGAAACTTATTTGTCACTATTATTTCTTTTCTCCCCACCTCAGTGTGCCAAAGTGTATGAGGCGACAGCTGTGTGCAGATTTGGCAAGGACTATGAGCTGGCAGGTCCGACCACCTTCTATGGGACTGGTAAGTTAGATGTGAAAAGACAAAAGCAAATATTTTCCTTAAATGAAATAAAAATATAGACTCAGCCTAATTCCAGATAACCAAGGAATATTTTTCGCCTGCAGCTTGCTGTTGACTTCGTGTTTTTTTTTTTCTTTTGAACCGAGTCTCAGTGATTTCTCTGCCACTGAAACAGATTAAAATGTTGCTTATATTTCATTTGAACTGATTGCTGGTTGTAAGCTGAAGAAAAGGGATTTTACATTCTCCTGTGAAATTTCATTTTCTCTTGAGTCAGGACAGCATGGTTGTGAAAGCTGTGGTTTGGTTGGGTTTGAATTTGGGCTGGGATTTAACAGCACATCAGTACATTTATGGTTATATTGCCTTCAGCAGGGTTGAATGTTGTACATTCCAAGTTAAATAATATAGCAAAGGATTATGTATGAATCAGACACTCAAAGATAGTAAAAAGGACAACTTCAAGATGGATATACATAAACTCGCAGTTTGTGACGGTGTCTGCTGCATGCACACAATTTTTATAAAAACACTTTTTATCAATGATTTAAAATTTTGGAATAGAGACCAGTCTTGGGTAAAATTCAGGGGATAGTCTGTGGCTTTGTTTTGTTTAAAAATTCTCAATGTTTCTCAGTTTCTTATCTTAATCTTCATGTTTTTAACATAGATATTCAAGTGTTTTCTTACCAGCACCCAGAGATCATGAAGATATTTTATCTTTGATATACATTTCAGACAGCAAATATCCATAGCACTACTGAGATTTTGAGTTTTAGAGGGACAGAATATGCAGCTGTGAAAGACATTACTTGAAAATAATCCCCCAAAATTCCATTTTTTTAAAAATTAGATAAGTTACAGGCTATATATGTACAAGTTCAAATTATTGGTGATTTACTACCCTAATTTACATGTAGGCTGTTGCAATCTGGCTTTTTGTCATGCATTTTTTCATAATTTATGAACTTGCCAGGTAAATATCCACACTTGTTGGTATCACACCCTGGCAAGAAAGCTCAGACGGCCAACGGTGACAAACTGAATGCGGTAGAGACAGAGATCAACTTTGGCAAAGTTGCCGTGGCAACAAGTGCCAACTTATGGGTGGAGCTGCACAATCTTGCCTCAGTTAGTACACAAGTTCTGTTACTTTTCTTCATGATCTTTCATTTCTTTTTCTTTTGTTTTTTTCTTTTTCTCCTCACTCCTTTGACAAGTGAACATGGAAAATAAGAACTATTAATTGGGATGAACTACAAGTATGAGCATTCAAATACAGCCATACTGTATTAGATCATGACTTCTCTTACATAATATGAATAAGAGTATATGGTGAAAACTTTCAATTTTTAATTAATGTTTTTCATAAGATATTCATATCTGCCAGTGGTTCCATTTAAAAGTTACATGAAGGTAATTTGTGTCTATGTTATCAGGTGCGCACACCATTCCGAGTGGAGAGGATTGTGGGAATGAATCGCATGGACACAACCTTTCACTGCACACAGACCCAAGGCATTGTTCCACCAATGAGCCTGATGAAAATACCTGTAAGTTTGTGTGGTTGATGTAATCAAGTTTTGTTCTCATTGGTGTGAGGAGACAATGTACATAAGAAATAATTATTGCATTTAACTATGTGAAAGTAATTAGCCGTTATGGCCATCATCGAATTACTTCCCTTTTAAGGGAAATAAGCTGTGTAATGTAAGTACTGTGAAGAAAGGAAAACACCTTTTTTCTCTCTTGTTATTTGAAACACGAACAATGCAAAATTCTGAAACTTTCGCCATATTTTGAAAATGTGCTTTTCTCATTGTGATAATTTGTTCATAGTTTCTGACCTCGCATGTTTCAAGTCTTGAGCTCAGCTGATTTTCATGTTCTTGTCAATATTTATCTATGCTTGGCAAAAGACAAGAAAGCTACTTAGTTGGCTGAAAAAATGGTTCCTTTCAGCCGTCATTATTGTAATGTGACAGCGTTCCTGATAGTTATTTTGGGGGCCAAAATGGATAAAAATTCATGGTATTTAAATTGAGTTGCTAGTATCCTCAAAAGTTGAAGACTCATCAGCCCCAGGGTATAATACTTCTTAAAATCATCTTTTGGAATCAAGGAATTTGAAAAATGCTTTATTTGATTCACATGGTATGAATATTCAGCTAGGTGGAGCAAAATAAGTTAAGTTTTCCTAAATCAAAAACAGACATTAGATGTAGGATCAAGATGCACCAAACCAAACAATACAGAAATATATGAGTGTCTGATCAGGGTAATGACAAAGAAAAAGTGATGAATTGGTACACAGTCAAGGAGGAGTTGATGTTGTCTTTTAATAAATTAGTATTGTAAATTCGTTTTACAAAGTGAATGAAGAGTGAATGTTTTTTTTTTGTCTATCTCCAGATAACTTTCACACCTCACTCTGTGGGTATGACCAGCATCGAATACTTCAGCATTATCTCTGTAGGGGACGTGAGTCGCAGCATCATCAAATGTGTCGGCTCATCATATGGTAAGAGACTGCACTTGACATTTACTAGTAGTGGTTAAACAATCCTTGGTGCAGTTCTAGCAGCAACTTTGTCTTACCATTGTCTGTAACTGAGAGAACAGAAATAAAGTGTATGAAAATATTCTTTTCTTTCATAAATGTTTTTCAAAAGCTGTGTTCCAGGAATGAGACTTTATGTTCCTATTATTCTGAGGAATCATGCTGAATTTATTCAAGGCCAGAGGAGTCATTTCATTATTACTCATTATTGATATTAAAGTATATTTCTGCAACTGACTCAAGCAGTGAAAACTAAGCTATTTTCTTCAATTCCTATGGAATCATGTTGCATATATTGGTAAAAAAAAGTGCATCAGACTGCTTTGTAACATAGAATTTTAAAGCTGTCAAGAACTTTTCAGTCTAATGAATGTTTCATTTGTATTTTTCAGTCATGTGACTTTGACTTTACTTTTTTTCTTCTCTTGTTGTGTTAGCTTGATATTTCGCTGTAATTTAGTCAAGCAAAGGTTTTATATTGATGCCTCATCCATTCAATTGACATGACTTTCTCAGTAGTCTTTTGTGATATCGACAGGTCCTCAAGTTGAACTGGATAGTTACTCCATAAACTTTGGGAAGATTGAGGAAGGTCTGCATGGAACTCAAACCTTGGAAATCATCAACAACTCTGACATGGAAGCTGCTTTTGAGGTACAGTAACCTATGGTCCAAAGTCATGGCGTTTGTCTTTGTATTATGATAAACATGGTGAAGATTGTCACTAGAGAACATAGTTATAACTTTAAAATGTCTTAATTATTGACCTGCAAGGGAAACTGAAGGTTACTATTGTCAGCATTAGACAGCTGTAGCCATAATGCTGAACTGATTTCATAGCAGATTCAACGAGTCAGCAAATGAAGCAACCAATCAACCCACCCAACCCACCCACCCTTCCATACATTACTCCATCCATTCATCCATCTGTCCATGCATCCATCCATGTATCCATCCATCCATCCATCCATCCATCCATCCATGCATCCATCCATCTATCCATTCATCCGTCAGTCAATTGTTTATATGTTTATTGAACAGCCAATAATCAATGTGAATTGTCTGCATTTAGCCATCAGCAAAACAGTTGGCTGGAAACAGTTAATCTTCTGTCCATCTTTATCTCTCTGACAGTTTGAATTGGACTGTACGGAGTCCGTGTTCAAGTTTCCGTTTACCAGTGGCGTACTCAAACCACACTCTCACCGCGCCCTCTACCTCAAGTTTGTACCCCAACATCCCATCAACTACTACAGGAGAGTCACTCTCCTTGTACACAACCAGGTAGCTCTCTTGGTCACAGAAACTTTGTTGAATTGATAACCATAATCAGGGTATAGAACATTGTGCCCAGGGCAGATGAGTCGGAAGTCGCGCTGGGCAATTTCAAGTTAAAAGCCATTTATAATTATTTTGCAACTGAATACCAAATTTTAATTTTATTTTGCCTCAAAGCAAAAATTTAGCCTTTATAAGCTGAAAAAGAAGATTTGGTAACCAAGTCGGAAAATAGTTAAAAACACCAGTAACTCACGATCAGCCGGCATGACTTCCCTGCCTGACTCATTTGTCCTGGGTGCAAGACATTAACCTTACATGTTTTAGATGATGGATAAGGTAAGATAAAGTTTATTTGCTGTCAAAAGAGAATTCAGGCCACAAATGATGAGACAAATGTATGTGCAACATTAAATGCATGTTCAGTCACATACACAAAGAGGTGATTGTAATAAGTAGCATCAAAACAGAGCAGACTCAAGACACATTGGTGAGGCTCTAATAGTGCTGCTAAAAATAGAAAAAATAGGACTTCTATACTTGATTGATTTTTGATAATGTAAAGAATTTTGTGAAAATAATCAAGTTTTTATGACTGGTTCTCATTTCTCTATGAAAAATATGTTTATAATGAATCTCGTTAGTCTCCCTAAATCATTTGTACTTTCTTCCGTAATTTGTGTGTTGCTGCAAAAACTTTTCCAACGAATTATTTTGTTCTGGTGTGTGAATGAGCCTTTGCTGTGATTGTTCGTCTGTGTTTACCTTCCTTTGATTCTAGCTGCCCTTGTTTCTGGACCTTCTGGGTACCTGCCACTCCGAGGTGATGAAACCGGCCATCTTGCGCTCCGAGCACATCGACAGATTCCACACACACGCTGAGCGGGGTCTCTCCGTCATCTCACCAGAGGTAGAGAGTAGAAACTCGTCATGTGCTTGTTGCTGTGAAAATCTGTCTCCAAATGTTCATCATTTAGACACTTGCATAGTGACCGTCTATCCATTGTATCACGAGAAGTTAAGGATAGATATTTGTCATGTTACAATAAGATAAAATTAGATAGATAAGAAAGATAAAACTAAATTTATTTGTCCTCATTCATAGTTGATGGGAGACAAGATGAATATACATTCCCACTCACATAGATAGATAGATAGATAGACAGATAGATAGATAGATAGATAGATAGATAGATAGATAGATAGATAGATAGATA